>OV651815.1:54163181-54398181 GCA_927349885.1 Psylliodes chrysocephalus | reverse complement strand
AAACGAAGTTAACAATAACTACTTATCAAACTATTGAGGGTTTGGTACTGTCTTTTATGTCACGTATTCTTGAAACTGTAGTATTTTATAATTAATTGATAGAGGGGATGGGTCATTGTATTTAGTTGGCTCACTGTTGAATAACTGACCCATAACTTATTTAGGCTTAAAATAATATACAAAAAGGTACAGTAAAAAGTTTGGTTATACACAATTTAAATGCTTTTAAGTTTATTCGTGAAAAAAAAATCTTAAAAAACGGTAATTAAGCAGCGCCCTCATTGGTAATTTTTAATTATAAAAATTCTTAATTTCCCCACCTTAAACGTGCTTTATCCAATGTAAATGATTATGCCATGCATCACATTTCTGTATTTTTCCTATTACGTCTAATTAAAAGTCCGTTATAATCATGTTATAATCACATTTTATTTATTATTTTTTTTTTAATTTCATTTCAGGATCTATCGCAACGCTTTGGTGACGACAAAAGTATCTCCGAACATTTGAAACTACCGATACAACGTATCAACGACTATCAACTTTTACTAAAGGTGAGTTATACTCCACAGATAAGAGATTATAATTAGGTTTATCTGATAGAAAGCTGAGTTCTTAGTTCCTACTCATTCAGTTCAAAATGGTTTGCATGTGATTAGAAAATCTAAATTAGCTAGGCGAGGAAAATACAATTTCTCACCTATAACGGCGACGCACTTAGAGTCTTATATGCTCTAGCTCTTCTATGAATTATGACAACAAACAGAGACTACACACAGGATCACAAACTAACAGTGGCACTCCTGTTTTTTTTATTTTTTAGGGGAAGTAACTATAACTAATACAATACAAATTATTTAGGGCATGTTGGATCCATATAAAATTCTAAACTACCTTGAGAAGGTAGCATTGGAAGGATAGTTATAAGGAGACTATTTTCTTGTTAGCTTAGCGGCAATAGGGCGCAATATATATTTTAGGTATCTCGACATATTATCGACATATTATGTCATTATTATCATTCTTTCATTAACACTTATCATTCTTTCAGTAAAATTTGTTTCAGTGGCATTGACACTAAATGAGTAGTGATGCCGCGAGATGAGAGATTCTCGTCTCTCGTCTCGTCTTGTCTCGTCTCGTACGAGACAAGAGAAACATTTTTTCTCGAAAAAAGATTCAAGACGAGACAGTGTCATCTCTCGACGAGAATTTCTCGTTTCTCTCGAGCTCTCGAGTTCTCTCGCGCAATTAACTTTTTACTTCTTTAAAATTTTCAATTACTTATCGTAACTTAAAATTTAAAAATATCCGATTTCCAGACAGTCAAAAAGTTAACTATAAAATACCTATTCTATATACACAGTGAGTTTTAAGTATGGAACGCCTCAATTATCTCGGAAACGGCTTGCACGATTTTTATTTATGGTGACCCGTCAAATGCGCCCCGAAAAAAGAGCTCTGACAAAAGCGCCTCAACAAATGCGCTTCCCGACATAAGCGCCCAAGACAAAAGCGCCATCCGATATTTCTTTGTATAAAAAACCAACCAACGGACAGAATCGTAATAATTTCCTTGCAGTCAAATTTTTCGGAGGTTACTTTTGAAGATAAATTAGAAAGACAACAATGCTTAAGTGTTTTTTCGAACACCTGTCAAAGAAAAAGCAAACGAAACGAACGTATATTATATTGTTAACACGCTTCAAAATGCTTTCATTTGATATCACACGAATAAAATTCTAACTTCCAAATGAAACCCTACCCCCTCCCAACTGACTTCTAAGACAAAGTATTTATAGCAGGTGAAGGAGTTGGAAAGGCTTTTGCTAGTTCTCCCACTTCATACACATAAGTTGACAGGTTTGCGGCGGATCTAACCAATGTGGACGCGATCCACTGGCGTACAAAAATATGTTTTAGATGTTAATAACAATTTCGAGTAAATAGTTTAATAAATTGTAAATAGCTGTTAAAATTTCGTAGAATTATGATTTGGGTATTATAATACATGCTTAATATTTATATATAGTCCATAAATATATGCGATTGTCCAGTTCTTATTCTATGAAACGACACTGGCAGGTAAACATTACTGCAAAATTCTCGAAGTCATCCGACGTGGTTTGACGTTTACCCCCTTTCAAAAGCCTTTCCAACTTCTGCCTCTGCTATAGATTCTTAGTTAACGCTCAATAGGGTCTATTCTGTAACAATTCCTTTATATTTAACGGCCTTTAAAAATATTGGCGACCTTTAAAAATATGTTTGTATTCGTTAATTTACTTCTGTCATTATTTAAACAGATTTCTTTAAGATAGTCCTCTAATGTATTCTAAAGATCCGTTTAAATAATGACAGGAGTAAAGAATAAAAAGTATTTAAAAAGGTCGTTAAATAAAAGGAATTGTTACAGAATAGACCCCAATTTGAGCCACTGATTACTTTAAATTTCAAATATTTATGTCAAATAGTGTCTAAGTCACTAAGTCACATACTTTGATTACTGTACGGGGCAAGAGAGAGGGCCGACACGCCCAACATAGGGCGCGGCCATTTTGAACCCTATGACACAGTTTATAGCTAAAGAATCAGATCGCTCACTCTGCGTCGGCACTTTTTATTTCAATGTTTCAGTTTATACACCGCGCAACTCAGATAATACAATATATGACAACCGCCTATATTAAAACAGCAGTCTTCTGCGTATCCTGAATTTGTATTCCTGGAGTGGATGTTATTTTGGAAATTTCAACTGGTCCGAGTGAGCTAACTGATTCTTTATCAATAAACTGTGACTCCAAAAATAATATTCACTGACACTGACAGCAGCAAGCAAAATATCAGGTGCGTTTTAATCATCCGCTTCTGCTTCCGGAATTGTCGGTTCAGTCGTTCTAACCTGTCAGATTAAAACAAGAAAACCGACAATTCCGAACCAGAAGCGGATGATTAAAACGCACCTATTAAAAATATTGCGCCAAGATGTAGGCAACACGTAATAAGGGTTCAAAATGGCGGAGTTTTCTATCTCCTTTTAAAAGGCACTCAGAAAGCTGCGCAGTGCAACCATTCTCCGTATAGTAAAAGAAAATCAAAGTATGTGGTCTTAGTAAAACGATTGTGACAGACGGATAGGCAGAGTGATACCAAAGTAATTTCCCTAAGTGGTTCTTATTGCCAATTTGGGTACTGATGAGACAAATTACTTGAAAAATTATTTGTTATTATCTTCAAAATTTTACAGTTTTCTTATGTTTCGTCCTAAGTATATCTTTTCCAAATTTAAATTTAATATGTTTTTATCACGAGAGAAACGAGACAAAACAAGACGAGACGAGAGAGGCCTCTCTCTCATATTGTATCGTCTCGCGACATCACTATAAATGAGAAAGATTAAGCTCACCTAATCTTATCAAATGACGTTTCCAGAAGTCAAATCGTTTGTATTTTTATTATTACTTTTACCTGTATGCACGCGACATTTGACAAACAAAATTTCGCATTTTAGGTATATATATTATACATACAAGTATATTTGATTTCCTATCTAGTTGAGATACACCGTGTTAACCGCCCCGCGTATACCGCAGGCATTTTGCGCTCGCGTTTGACGCAGCTAAGAAACCGTAGCTTAATGAATTTGAATGACCCAAAACAGAGATAAGGAGATAAAGATGGAAAACGCTCATAAGAAGCCAATGCTTAACAACGACCGGCTTTAACGCAGTTAACATCTGACGCACTATGTGGTGCTTTCATCGATATCAAACAACGCAGCGGGAAATATAAAAACCTGATAATAAAGGTTGTATAAATATCGACTGTACTCTCATGTTCTTGTAAATAAATTTAGACAATGTAATTACGCTAAATTATTTATTTACTACATTTACAGTCTATTATCGATTAGTTATTGTAAGGGTCGATCTTTTTACCTTTGAGTAAAGTTACATGTAACTTTACTTGACAGATTAACAAACAATAGCCCTATAGTTTAATCAGCAAGTAGTTACTCTAAACTTTACTCAGAAGTGAAAAGACTGGCCTGGCCCTAAATCTATTCATGACAAATATTTTTTTAATTTTTGATCGTTGTTTGTAACATTACATTTTGTTATTTTCCAAACGAATTGCCAATGGTGTCTTTTTTAAAAATGTTGAGTGGGAATTCAGATAATTTTCTTTCTATATCAAATCTTCTTTCTAACGTTTTGAAGCCATTTTCTTGTTCTAATACAATAAATAATAAATAAATACCTACTTTGTGACGAAAGTTGGTTACCATTTGTGTTACATGACTAGATCTTACTTTGGTTAATTAAAGAACTCCACATTGGGGTTGTTAAATTTATTCATGTAGCATGTGTTACTACTGCAATATGTTCTTTGACTTATTGTAATACAACAAAACATAAATATTGTCCTCAAATTTCACACCAAAATAGCCACAACCATTTCGCTTAGTTCATCTAGAGGATAACACAATCATAAACTCAAAATATAACATTTAAATTCAGGATTCTTCGATGTCACATACTTTGAATACTATACGGTGCAAGAGAGAGGTCCGACACGCCCAACATAGGGCGCGGCCATTTTGATGCCTTTACCACAGTTTATAGCTAAAAAATCAGTTCGCTTACTCTGCGTCGGCACTTTTGTTTTCAACGTTCCAGTTTATACATTGCGCAACTCGAATAATACAATATATGACAACCGCCTATAATAAAACAGCAGTCTTCTGCGCATCCTGAATTTATATCCCTGGAGTGGACGTTATTTTGGAACTTTCAACTGGTCCGAGTGAGCTAACTGATTCTTCAGCAATAAACTGTGACTCCAAAAATAATATTCACTGGAACTGACAGCAGCAAGCAAAATATCAGGTCCGTTTTAATCATTCGCTTCTGCTTTCGGAATTGTCGGTTTAGTCGTTTTAACCTGTCAGAATAAAACAAGAAAACTGACAATTTCGAAGCAGAAGCGGATGATTAAAACGCACCTATTAAAAATATTGCGCCAAGATGTAGGCAATACGTAATAAGGGATCAAAATGGCGGAGTTTTCTATCTCCTTTTAAAAGGCACTTAGAAAGCTGCGCAGTGCGATCATTCTTCGTATCTCCGACTATAGTAAAAGAAAATCAAAGTATGTGGTTCGATATACATAAAACTGACATTTATATTTACAAACTGTCCACTGCTGTCCACGTCTACTGTCTGTCTCAGTGTTGCCAACCGTACGATTTAAATCGTATTTATACGATTTCTTAACTCTCTGTTTGATGTACGATTGAATCAGTGTAATCATAGGTAAAAATACGATCTTCCCCTTATCAGTAGGTTTATTTAAATATCTGCAACAAATTTAGGACATAAAACAATAAAAATCAAAAACTACTTACAAAGATTCATAGGCTGTTCGCAATTTCTGAACTCAGTAATTTTCGTTCTCACTGATGGTGATTTTTACCATGGTTATTTTGTACCGACTATCACGGCATAAGACAAGCTTGAATGCAAAATTTCAATCACTTTTAAGTGACAGTCATTGATTACTTTAAATGTGTTTAAAGTTTCATGTATTTTATTAATTTTTTTATAAATAGATAAATAAATTATCATGTCAAATTTTTTTTATTCCATTTAAATTATAGTATGCTATATATGTACCTATTGTACGATTTTTTACTTTCCTATCTGTATACAGATATAAGGAAAGTATAGGAATCATGATTTTTTTCGACCTCGAGTTTTCGACGGATTTTTACGTTTTGAGGTCCCCTGAATCCGTTTTGACTATTTTCGCTATGATGTCTGTGTGTGTGTGTGTGTGTGTGTGTGTGTGTGTGTGTGTGTGTGTGTGTGTGTGTGTGTCTGTGTGTCTGTGTGTGTGTGTGTGTGTGTGTGTGTGTGTGTGTGTGTGTGTGTGTGTGTGTGTGTGTGTGTGTGTGTGTGTGTGTGTGTGTGTGTGTGTGTGTGTGTCTGTATAACGCATAACTCATGAACCGATACACGGAAAAACACCAAATTTCAAACTTAAGCTTTGTTCCAACGTCTAATGAGCTGATTAGATTTTGGGCAGAGTCGGAACATCTGGGGGGGTACTTTATAGGTGGTCATTTTTATATTTTATGGAATATATCTGTTATTTACGTTTGGGGAAGAAAATTTTTCAAATGAAAGTTACTTCTTATTTTATTATCTATAATTTTTGTTATATACAAAATTTTCCTAAAATGGTCCGTATTCGCGAAATTTGACAAAATGTAAAAAAATATTTTTTTCTATAAAAATTGTTCAAACAAAAGTTGTTTGTAATATAATTCTCTATAATTCTTATCCTATAGATAATTTCTCTAAAATGGACCGTATTCGAGATATTTGAGAAAATGTGTAAATTTCGAAATTTGAAGAAAACTCAAAAATGGATAAAGAAAAAAACATTAAATTTTAAACTTAAGTTTTATTTCGGCCTGACGTGAAATGATTAGATTTTGGACAAAGTCGGAACATCTGGGGGGGTACTTTATGGGAGGCCGTTTTTATATTTTATGGAATATATCTGTTATTTATGTTTAAAGAAAAAAATTGTTCAAATAAAAGTTACTTCTAATATTATTATCTATAATTTTTGCTTTATGTAAAAATTTCCTGAAATGGTCCGTATTCGAAAAATTTGACAAAATGTGCAAAATTCTGATTTTTATGAAAATTGTTGAAATAAAAGTTGTTTGCGATATCGATCTCTATAATATTTGTTTATACATGATTTTTTTAAAATGGACCGTAATGGAAAAATTGTAGGAAAAGTGCTAAATTTAAATTTTTCAGTATTTTCATTTTCAATGAATATCTATAGAAAAATGTTTCGCGGTAGATGTATGTGGACAATGTATATATTTAGTTTATCCTCTAAACATTTATAGAGATGCTGCAATAGATTGTACAAAATAACCGGAAAAAGCCTGTAATACCTAGATAGGAAAGTCATGTGTTGGACACATCAGATTTTTTTAAATAGCATCTGTAACATTTATAACAAATTCCCCATACACACGGAACTACTTGATATAAGGTGGATGGAATATGGCATACTAGAGCTATGAACTTCCCTCATTTCTACTCTTGCGTATGCGTGTATTGGATAGTGTAGTTATCTGTGGTATTGTTGTGTAGGTCGCTCATCCATTCTTCCATACGTGTGTACACTTGTTCAAAGATATTGATTAAAAGAATAGGTGAGTTTATATTAATGTTTTATTTTAGCTATTCCTTCAATAATACCTGAATTTTACAGCAACTACTGTTTTATAGGTGCTTTATAGGTTTTAAGATGCTTAAGTAAATTCTAAAACATAACCTTACTTTCTAACTTTTATTCTCTTATTTTTTTAATTGTTTTTTTAGACTATCTATTTATTCCTATCTCATTTATTTTCCAAATTATATTCGTTAGTCTTTTATACCACAGTGTATTCGTATGAATATACTAAAACTATAAATCTAATATAGACACAGTTAATTATAGGTGAATAAATTAGTAGTAATCGACGTTTATAATACGACAATATACATTTAGAGAGCGGACTTTTTCACAAATATACTTTGTAGTACATTAGACTATATTCATATGTATAGCAAAAAAAATACGTAGTTTATACCAAACTGTGTTGCCTGGGCAGATTAATTTTGGTATTTTTATTATGTTGTAGATTTTATTATTAATTCGATTTCTATCTTATTTTACCAATATTGTTTTTAGTAGTTTTTTTTTATTAGTTTGCATTGCACCTAGCTATATTTCAGCCAATCAACAATTTGTCTTCATTATAAACTTAAGTAAACTTAAGAGGCTTAAAACTAAGAGTTCGCCCAATATTATCTTCTCCTTTCTGTTCTGATAACTATACACCGCACACACGCACTGTGCTCTGCTTTAACACACTTATTTAAATGGTTTGGTCCTTCTGAGCGTTCTCATTAGGTCAGTTGTCCAGGAACTGTAGAACTTCAATGTTGACATGATCATGCATTCTTTTTTGATGTTTTTGTGCGATGGTTTTCCTTTCTTCTTCTACTGTAGTCATTCTCAGATCTCTGTGTAGGTCTAAGTTTCTAACATACTAAGGGGCGTTTATTATTGCCCTTAATATTTTGTTCTGGAAACGTTGTATTATATTTATGTTAGTTTTACTGGCACACCCCCAGAGCTGTATGCCGTAAGTCCATACTGGCTTCAGTACTTGTTTATATATTAAAAGTTTATTTTCGATTGAAAGTTTTGATTTTCTATTCATCAACCAGTATAATGTTCTATAGTTAATACCCAACTCTTCCCGTTTTTTCTTTATGTGTTCTTTCCACTTTAATTTAATGTCTAGGTTTAATCCCAAGTATTTCGCCGAATTAGAATATTGTATTCTACTATTATTTAATGTCACTAGTAGGTATTCTACTGATCTTTTATTAGTTTATTAGTGAAGTTAAATTGAACTATTTTAGTTTCGTTGAGCTTAATGCACCATCTTTTCGTCCACTCATAGATTTCATTAGTTGCATGTTGAAGTTTTCTGGTCGATTCTTCTATGGTTTTACCGATGGCAAGTATGGCCGTGTCTTCGGCAAATGTAACTACTTTTACATTTTGATTTTGGGGTATGTCGGAGGTAAACAACTGGTAGACAACTGGTCCCAGAACACTTCCTTGAGGTACCCTTGCTTTAGTTTCTTTAATCTTGGAATATTTTTCTTCTTATTTAACTCGGAAGATTCTATCAGTCTAGTAAGATTTTAAGATGTCACAATATTGTCTAGGTAGAAGTTTATTTATTTTATATTCAAGACCCTCTAACCATACTTTATCGAAAGTTTGAGCTACACCTAGAAAGAGTGAGGTACGGATCTTCTTTTTTTTCTAGTGTTTTCTCTATTTCATTCGGTATTCTATGGACTTGGTCAATAGTGGAATGCTTGTTCCTAAATCCAAATTTGTGGTCAGGTATTATATTTTTACTGTCTATCAGTGGTTTCAATCTTTTTAGTAAAAGTTTTTTGAAAAGTTTAGATAAAACTGGTAACAGGGATATAGGTAGGTCTATAGGACTTCACTTCATTTGGTGGTTTTCCAGGTTTGGGTATCATTTTAACTTCAGCGACTTTTCAGATCCTAGGTACATGCTCTAGTCGAAATACAGCATTTTTTGGCAAATTGTTTTAGTATTTCACTTGTAATCAGATCATACGCGGGAGCTTTCTTAGAATTGTTATTTTCTTTGATTTCCTTAGCTACCTCTTTAGGCGTTATCCTAAGAATTTTTACTATGTTTGTGTTCTCTTGTTTTAATAAATCGAGTCCTCGTTTTACATTCGGTTAAAAAATTATTTGAGATGATCTGCAAAGATGTCAGCTTTTTGTTTATTTGATCTTGCCCAGTTTACGTTGTCTTCTTTTATTGGTGGCATATGGACTGTTGGACGTTTAAGTTTCCTAATTGCTTTTCACCAAGAATAATCAGTATTTGTGTCCTATTGATTCATTTTTATAAGTAATTATTTCTCGTTTTAGTTGTTGAGTTAGTCTGTTGAGAAATACTTTATCTTCAGGGAATTTAGTGATTTTCCATTTTTATCTTACCATTCTCTTCTTATTTATTAGTTCTTTTATTACTCTATGTTATGAATTACCTACGTTTTTTCTTGTAATTTTTGATGTATTTGTTCCATCATGATTGCTGTATGTCAATGACAAATTTTTCCAGCTCGTACTCTAGTTGTTCTTTTGTTCTTAGTTGTGCACTTAGTTCGATTCTATAACTTAATTCAGTTTTAAAACTTACCCAGTATGTATTTTTATCACACAGTGAGAGTCTAATTTCCTTTTAGATTATATTTTCGCTTAGTATCATTATTACTGGGGAATGATCTGAGACTATGTCAAAGTTTTCTTCTATTTCAATAAAGTTTCCGGGTATTTTTCTAGTAATGTAAAAGTCCAGTAAGTCAGGTATTTTATGTTTGTCCGTTGGCCAATGAGTTGGTTTTCCTGTTGACTGGTAGTCACACCCAATTTCACTTGCAGCTGCATGCAATTGCCTACCTTTGACGATTGTTAATCTGGAGCTATAGATGATATTTGCCCTTCATTTAATATCATCAGTTTTATTTTCCATTTTCATCTCTTCTATTTGTCTAGTCGATAGGTTTATTAATTTTTACTTTCCTATCTGTATACAGATATAAGGAAAGTATAGGAATCATGATTTTTTTCGACCTCGAGTTTTCGACGGATTTTTACGTTTTGAGGTCCCCTGAATCCGTTTTGACTATTTTCGCGATGATGTCTGTGTGTGTGTGTGTGTGTGTGTGTGTGTGTGTGTGTGTGTGTGTGTGTGTGTGTGTGTGTGTGTGTGTGTGTGTGTGTGTGTGTGTCTGTGTGTCTGTGTGTCTGTGTGTGTGTCTGTGTGTGTGTGTGTGTGTGTGTGTGTGTGTGTGTGTCTGTATAACGCATAACTCATGAACCGATACACGGAAAAACACCAAATTTTAAACTTAAGCTTTGTTCCAACGTCTAATGAGCTGATTAGATTTTGGGCAGAGTCGGAACATCTGGGGGGGTACTTTATAGGTGGTCATTTTTATATTTTATGGAATATATCTGTTATTTACGTTTGGGGAAGAAAATTTTTCAAATGAAAGTTACTTCTTATTTTATTATCTATAATTTTTGTTATATACAAAATTTTCCTAAAATGGTCCGTATTCGCGAAATTTGACAAAATGTAAAAAAATATTTTTTTCTATAAAAATTGTTCCAACAAAAGTTGTTTGTAATATAATTCTCTATAATTCTTATCCTATAGATAATTTCTCTAAAATGGACCGTATTCGAGATATTTGAGAAAATGTGTAAATTTCGAAATTTGAAGAAAACTCAAAAATGGATAAAGAAAAAAACATTAAATTTTAAACTTAAGTTTTATTTCGGCCTGACGTGAAATGATTAGATTTTGGACAAAGTCGGAACATCTGGGGGGGTACTTTATGGGAGGCCGTTTTTATATTTTATGGAATATATCTGTTATTTATGTTTGAAGAAAAAAATTGTTCAAATAAAAGTTACTTCTAATATTATTATCTATAATTTTTGCCTTATGTAAAAATTTCCTGAAATGGTCCGTATTCGAAAAATTTGACAAAATGTGCAAAATTCTGATTTTTATGAAAATTGTTGAAATAAAAGTTGTTTGCGATATCGATCTCTATAATATTTGTTTATACATGATTTTTTTAAAATGGACCGTAATGGAAAAATTGTAGGAAAAGTGCTAAATTTAAATTTTTCAGTATTTTCATTTTCAATGAATATCTATAGAAAAATGTTTCGCGGTAGATGTATGTGGACAATGTATATATTTAGTTTATCCTCTAAACATTTATAGAGATGCTGCAATAGATTGTACAAAATAACCGGAAAAAGCCTGTAATACCTAGATAGGAAAGTCATGTGTTGGACACATCAGATTTTTTTTTGTCAAAATACCATTTTTCTACTCTACTTGTACGATCTCTCAAAAAAAATATTTGACAACACTGGTCTGTCTACAAACCACGTATACTTTTATCATACCTTTTATTTAACATCTGAGACGCACCAATGACGCCATCGTTGCTGCGGTCGTTGCGTTTCCTATCTTTATGTCCCTAATCTCCACATACTTTGATAAAGTATGTGCTAATCTCTGACTCAAAACTAAACCATAAAATATGAACTACATAATATATGTTTTGTCTTGTGGCTAGTACGGTTCTAAGCATACTCCCAAAATGTATTCAAGGTCATGAACCTAAACGGAAAACTGTAACTACAATCTTAGGGCTATTCTAACTCCTTCTAGTCCTTAAATCTGGTCAGAAATATTCACCTGTCATGTGAAAATTAATTTGTTAATTATTTTTTCTTGTAGCATAAAATTGTTCTTAAAACTAATTATATATTATCTGTTTCGCTTAGAAATTAAAATAAAACCAATTTACTTGCAATTAACCGAAATTTCGTAATGCAATAATTGTATCACTTAGTTAAAGTGTGGGTCAAAGACGCGGCTTAATTTAAAATTCAGAAGTCATTCAAAATTTGACAACATGAGTCAATGCTACATTCAAATTTCTATTGTTTGTCGAGATGGTATAAAGTTCCAAAATTGTAAGTCAAAATGGAATCCATGAACCTAGAAAAAAACATGATGGAAGTCAACACTTGCATTTATTATTTTGGACTCATGGCCATTTTATTCTTGATGTATTACATTTTCAGACATATGTAAAACGAGTGCATTTTAGTCATATGTATTCACCAATAACCTAATCAAAAATTTATAGGTAAGAATTTATATACCTACATAATACATGCAACATTTACTGTTACAGTAAAAAGTGTGCTAGTTTAAGAATTTAGGAAATACTTGTAATGAAAATGTATTGGGATATTTTACTAAAATAGACAAAAAAAACAGTATATTTTTTTGTTGTTTTTTTTATTATTACTATTTTAACTTATTTCTCGTTTATATGGTACCTTATCCCCTTTAAAAAGCAAATTAATTAACAATTACATTGCATATTCTTTGTTACAGGAGTTGGTAAGGTATAGCGCTTGCCTTGGTGAGAACTATCTCGATCTTCAAAAGGCCCTAGATTTGATGCTAAGTGTCCCCCATCGGGCACAAGACGACAAATTTATTTCTAGCATCGAAGGCTACAAGGGTAGCATCCACAAACTAGGGCGATTACTAGCGCACGACAGATTTAGTGTCACCTTCGAAGACATATCCAAAGAAAGATATCTGTTTCTTTTCAAGGCACGCATCCTTGTTAGCAAAGTCAGAAGAATATCTGAAGACAGATCTATCTTTCAAGTCAAGGATACTATCCGGGTAAGTTTCAGTGCACATTGTAACGCAAGTAAATAACTCTTCAGGAACATTTTAATCTAAGTGCTCTTGTTATGGATTATTTGTTATTTAGGGTGCATTTTTCCTATTCCTTGGGTCAATCTGTATATTAAATTTAATTTTAGCTTTCGCAAGTAACAGTCAAAGATCATCCAGAAGACAAATTTACCTTTGAGCTTATTGACAAAGTTGGTGGACAAGTACTAGTTTTAAAGCTACACAGAGAAGTGAAAGAATTTTGGTTAAAAGAAATCAGAGAGTTTGCGAAGAATCACGGTAAGAAAGATTTGAGCCTTTTTTAGAAATTTTTAAGAAGATTTTTTAAATTTATTTCAATTAATTCTTTATTTATGAATGAGCATTGACCTTGCATTGACTGTATCAGTTGCGTGGTCCCTTACCATTATTTTTATTGAATTTAATTTTCACCAAATTCATCTTCTTTTTAAAAAGTAAAATTTAAATTGATTTCTTAAGAGATATCAGATATTTTAAAGAGAATCATTCTATACCCTGGAATGAATAATTTTATACCTTTCAGGTGAAAGTGAAGAATCCGGTAGCGACGAACTCAAATCACCACCTGCAGAAAAAACTGAAGAAGTAAAAAAGAAAACGAAAGAAAAAGACATACAAAAACAAAAAGAACCTACTTTAAAACAACAGCATCCAAAAGAATCAGAATTTCCAAAACCAAAGAAACAAAAAGTAGAAGAAAAACAAGTCACTGCTCAGACTGAAATCAGAAAGACTTCGCTCACAAGAAAAGATTCCAAAGAAGTTAGCGATACATTACAAACCCAAACATCACAAGTTTCATCAACCGTAACAAAAAGCGTCAACGAAAAATTAGTAACAGAAAACAACACCGAAAACAAAGCTGTTACTGATTTAAAAGTTGCCGTAAAAGAAGATTTACAAATAGAAAAATTAGTGTCTACAAAAGAAAAAATCAAGAGTTCTGTAGAAGCTACAAAAACTAGTGAAATCAAGCAAACTCAAATTGAAGATCAGTTGAAGAAACCTGAAAAAGTATCTAAACTAGAAAAACCCAAAGTAAAATTACCAGGCAAAAACAAAACTCAGGATAATCTTATTGCCGAGCTTAAACAAAAGCAAACCAAAGACTCGACATTAACATTAGAACAAACTGTACTTCCAACTGTATCGGTAACAACCGAAACCACTTCTACCACTACAGACATCTTAAAATCTGACAGTGAAACTCTTAAACAAATTGCAACACCCGAATCCGAAACAGTTGAAGATCACCATCTTCGCAAACTCCAAGCGGTCGAACCGCTAATCGAACTCCACAAACCCAGAGTTCTCGAAGAGGTTATCCCGTACGTGATCAAACCTCCACCCGAATTAGTACCTGGTAGTGCTGTTGACAAGTTGTTTAGTGTCGAAAAGTCGGGCGTAAGTGATATTGTGTTAACCGATTTTAAAGTAGGAATTGAAGTCAATGTCGAAGTAGGAGACGAAATGAGTAGAAGGTATACCTCGTCGGCTCGATCAGGTTAGTTTGTAAAAAAGTTAATTAAAGTTTTGCGTAACTGTGTGCTTTTGTTTTATTTCTAATTACGATATTAATCAGCTTTGACCCTAAACTAACAGCCATGTTTCTAAAGTAAAACTGTAATAAAATATAATGTAGATAAAAGAATTAGAGTGTTATTTATTAACAGAATTCTTTTAATCTTTAACCATAATAGAAAACTTTTACAAAAAAAATTAAATATTTTTGTACTCCGTGTCATTAACTTTTATATTAATACTATTATGTATTTCCATAGATATACCACAGTTTTACTAAGAATTTAAAAACACAGTAAATTTTTGATTTTTTCTATTATTTTTTTAATTTTTGAATTTTACAATATTTGTTAACTTTTAAAATGTTAAAAATATACTTACTTTTAGTTCAATTTTACAAAAATTAAACATGACTGATTTTTTTGTGTATTTGCTTTAAAAATACATAGAATAAATTAATAATGTTATATTGATATAACGCCGTTTTTAAAGTTTTACTAAAAAAGAAAAATATCGTACAGATTTCAATGACTTTAGAAAGAACGATTGCATTTTAACTTAAAGAATACATTTAAGATAACTGTGTATTACCAAATATAAATTCTGAATTGTAATTGTTTGTTTTCTGGCTGTTATGCCGTGGTCTCTGTTGTTTATTTCTACCAAACGTTTCAGCTGCAAATTTGGCAGCCATCTTAAATGGCGTGGACGAAGTACGCTTCTCGACGTATAAACTGAACGTTTTTTTTTTGATTTATTATTTACTTTTTCATGTGTTTTACATTTTTCTAGGACATTTTATTTTCCTATTTCCCTGCTATAGGAGTAATCCTCCTTTTCAGGGTGGTCTGCCCTGATTACAAAAGTAACCTAGCTAGCTATTTCCTAATGGTGTCATGTGCGCGTGTGGGACCTATGTGGCAGGTTGTGTTACCCAAAAATATCGCCAATTTTGCTATTTCTAACCCCATAAATGGACAAGTCCAAATATAGGGTGGGGAATATGATTTAGGAAAACCACAAAACCTAAATCACGATATTGTACATATATTACGACTTTCTAATTATATGATTGAGAAGGGTTTATCTGATGTTTGGGGGGCTGATCCAGCAAATCCTGGAGTTCAGCAGTGAAGAAGAGGTCTTGGGAGTCTGAAAGAAGTCTCAGACTAGGTTGTGGAATTTTTCTTTTCGGTTTTAGAAAAAGTGGAAGTTAGTTTGGGCGCCATGGGGTTCGTAGAGTGTCTTAAGAGTGTGTGTTGGTGCCTTTCAGCGTGCGAGAGACGTATTGTTTCCTGAGGGTTTGGAAACGTGTGAGGATGGGGTGTTGGAGATGTTTTAAAAAACTTCTCCGCTGGGGGAGCGAGAGGTGTTTGGGAAGTACGCCGTAGGGTACAGCTCTGTATTCAGCAACGGGTCGGATAAAGGAATTGTAAGTGTGAATAAGGGTGTTTGTGTTTCAACGCCCCATTCGTCCGCACAAAGCCCCAAGGAGACTGGCTCGCATCTTATCAAGAGTACATTGGACATCCAAGGAGCAGTTAAGTGTACGAGAAAATCGTACCCCCAAATAGTCAACTTCAGTCTGTTGAGCGAGCCTGACTCTTAGGAGCTTTACATTTACGAGTTGGGGGTTTTGGGAGGTTCTTTAAGAATTTGGATGTTTAAAGACGATGCATTATGTTTACTGCGGATTTAATCAGACCCTACATTTGCTACACCAGTGAGAGTACTGGTTTAACAGATTTTGGGTTCGAGTATTTAGGTGGTTAGAATTTTTGGCTACCGAGATTAGAGCTGTATCGTCGGCGTGTAGGAGGCATCTGGATGTAGGGTGGTTATGGAGGGAATGTCTTGAGTGTAGATGAGGTAGAGAAGATGGGCTAGGACGAAGCCCTGTGGAACACTCGCAAGTGGGATGAATGTGTCTGATAGGGAGTTGCCCACTTTGACTGAGATTTTTCTGTCTGAGAGGTAGGAGTGCATGAGTTTGGAGATTTGGGGGGGGGAGACCTATGTTCATAAGCTTTTTGACTGGTCCGGCATGCCAAACTTGGTCGAAGGCCTTTTGAACATCTAAGAAAAAGGCTGAAAAGATTTGTTGAAAGTTTACTGCAGTGACCGCAGTAGTGTGAAGGGAGGAGATTGCGACCTGAGTGGAGTAGTGGGGTCTGAAACCATATTTCAAGGGGGGGGGGGTGGATGTTGGGATGGAGGCAGGAGCGACCTGTTCGGGTTTTTTGGGGGGATTTTGCCATTCTGGACAGGTTATAGAATAGGCAGGGTGGTTGCCGCGACAATTTGAGTATTTTGGCACCTTGGACTTTTTACAGTCGGTTGGCCTGTGGTGCAGCCCGTCGTTTGGCCAGGAGGGTTTTTTAAGGCATTCTGAGGCCGAATGCCCCAGGCTGGTGCGCTGGGTGCAATATTTAGGGATGGGAGGAAGGGAGTTTTGGTTGGAGGGTTCGACGGGGTGTCTTTGGTTGAAGATGCCGAAGCCCTCTCGAATAAGGTAGGAATGGTATGACTCTGAAGGAGTCAACACCCTTATGAAGAAGGTACATTCTTGGGTTTTCTGGGACCTTATTCTCCATGTTGGTATGGGGAATGCTAAAGTCTTCGAGAACCTCTTGAATTTCCTGGAGGGTTATGTTTTTGCTAACCTGGTGGATAACAAGAGAGAATTAAGGAGCGGGAGGCGGGGATCTAGTGGTTTTTTCGGGGGGGGGGTTGTGTGTATTTGGGGTTTAATATGATTTTGTTATCCCCCATCCGCTGTCTAATGAGTATCTGGAGTTCGGTGGTGGTTTTAGTGGAGGAAGGTTTTATCAGGGCTGTTTTGTTGTAGTTGGCTTTTACGAAAGTTAGGTTCTATCGGAATAGTTCTTGAGTGTTCAGTATGTTAAAAAGAGCCTTTTGTGTTGTGTAGGTGGTGGGAATGTTCCTGAGAACGTAAAGTGTGTATGTAGGGGGACGGTGTGGTTTGTCGGGTTGGTTGTAGGGTAGTGTGGGAAGTTGAACGGGTTTTAGGGGGAGTGGTTGAGGTTTTAGGGGGTACTGTATCGCAGCTTTTGGAAAATGTTAGAAGGTTTTTAAATGGTCTGGTCCATGAGTGCGGGTCAGATGCAGCAGAACTGGCGTAGGAATTTTTGCGTGTCACCACCATGGTGGTGACAATGGTTTGTGGAAGGAGCTGTTATTTTTGGTTAGTATTTGGGGAGTCCCTGCTCCAACTAGTGTGTGGCAGTCTCACTACTCAAGGGCTGTAAACCCCGGCAATATGATGACTTGACCCTATTCGAATGACGTTTGTTAGTTTGTGAGTAACTTACAATGTTTAGATCCTGTAGTCCTGTTGTCGTCCATGGTTGGCCCTTGCTGAAAGAAATGGATTAGTTTGTCGTTATTTATAAAATAACAAATTATTCTAATTCGAATAATTCGCAGTGCGAATGGGGTTATTGTCCTGAAATAAACTGGATTAAGTGTCGTATTTAATTTTAAAATCTTATATGAATATCTTAGCCTTTTTTAAAGTAAAACTCTGGAAATCATTTTTCGAAAATAGGGCTATTAGGTTTTATTACTTTTGAGTAATTCTTGTTTAAAAAAATATTTTTCTAATTAAAATTTCTAAAAGAAATTTCAAAAATACTAAATATTTAACACTGGATGCTTTCACTTCAGATGCTACAGCGAAAGTGGGCTTTCTCAGTAACTTCCACAATGCTTCTGTTCCGCTTTGGCCATTCTCGTCCGCTCGTCACACAGGTACCGTCTCGTACTCTTACTGGATCTCGAATGTGTGGCTGACCTCTTTCGCTTAGAGTGTGGTATTTATATGCGTTATTTTTGACGTAACTGATATTAAACCGTTTCATTTTCGCGCTTTTTAATTGTTTGCCAGATCCTAGATAATGTTGTTTTGTTTTTCCTTTCTATTGAGGTTATTTTAATGTTTGTGTATTTTTATAGCCTCTAAGTGTAATATGGTCGAGTAAAGTTGCAAGTAGGTCGGTGTCTTCGAAAATAATCTTTTGTTCTTCGTCGGTTTATCCTAAACGACAACTATGTTTGTGTTCTGCTAGTCGTGTACCAATATCTATGTGTACTTTTCCACAAATGTATGGAATTCTGTAGATTCCTGCTGATTTTAGAGGGTCTCTGTAGTCTTTCGCTCTTTTCTTTTTCTTTAAGATTTTGCCAATTTGGTCACTGATACCTTCTACGTATGGTAGATAGACAGTTCCTTGGTTGTGTTCTTCACTAGACGTCTTATTCTTCCTTTGGGTGCGTAGCATGGATTATATACTTTTGCTGTATCCTATTACTTCTAACACTGTTGTCAGGTATTTCATTTAATCGTTGATATGTCTTTGTTCACATATCCTTAACGCTATGTTTACTAAGGTGTTAATAACCGTGCGCTTTTGTTTTGGATGATGGTTGGATCCATATTGTAGGTATCGATTAGTGTGTGTCTTCTTTCTGTATACTTTGTGGCCTAGTTTATTGTCTTCTCAGCTGACTAAACACATCTAGAAAAGGAAATGGTCAATTTTCTTCTATTTCCATGGTGAAAACTAGAGATGGTTTAGGAAATTCTGGAGGTCTTTTTCCCCGTCGCTCCAGATTACAAATGTGTCATCTTCATACCTCAGCTAATGCTTTGGTTGTTTTTTAGCTGTGCGATAGGTCTCTCTTCAAATTTGTCCATCTAAAATTTACTTAAAACTGGGCTGAGTAGACTGCTTATGGGGACTCCTTTAATTTGTTCATAGAATGTTTTATTTTACTGGAAATACGTGTGTCGGAAAGGACTGATGAGCTCTGGAAAAGTATCTCCTGTGTAACTACTTTAATTGGCACATTTGTGAGTAAAGAGATGATGTTCAAGCTGACAAGAATGTCGTCAGGCTCTAGGGTGATACTCTTTATGTGTTTGATGAAGTGCGTAGAGTCTTGCAAGCAGGTTTTTGTCTTGCCCAAGTGTGTTTGCAGAATTTTCGCCAGATGTTTCCCCAGATTTTAAGTTAGTGATCCTATGTCACTTGATATTGATCTTAATGGTACGTTATCTTTATGAATTTTTGGTAATCCGTATAGTCTTGGTGGTAGAGCTTAAGTAGTGTATATTTTCTTCTTTGTCTCTAGTGGCAGTGACGACTGTTTTATTAGTTTGGTGGTTTTAGTTAAAATCTTTTCTGTTGGATCTTTCGACATTTTCCTGTATGTGTCTTGATTGACCAAATCGTTCAGTCTGCTTCTATAGTACGATGTGTTGCATTTCCTTTGTCTGCGGGTACAATTATGATTTTTTTTTATCCTTATTAAGACTTCTTATAGCTGTCTTCTCGCTTTATTTGATATTTAATGCTGATTCTGTAGTAAACGTACATCCTCCGATTATTGTTTACGTATGAATTGTAGTGAATCTAATGTAGTTATTTTGGGTTCTTAAGTAAAACGTTTATCTAAATAAAATAATGTTAATATTGAAAAAAAAAAAATAGAGACCTCTCGAAATTGTAAATGAAGCCAACAGTTTTGGTATCATATTGAACTCTCATCTTAAATTTCAAAAACATACTTCAAATAATGAAACGTGCTTATTCTAATATTACTGTGTACTGTATGATTTACTTATTCTGTCAATTTTTTTTTATTTTGACACCCTCTATAGTCCATGTTTCACAAAAAAATATCAGTATAAAGTACAAAAAGTAAAAAATTCTTGTTGTACTTATCTTAGGAATTAAAAAAAAAAACAAGTGAATTTCATACAGGGTATCGCTATATTCGACCGAAAATGCACTAACACTGAGAGTTCTCGTTAATTAATGAATTTTGATATAATATGAAAACGTAAATGCCTTAGTTACCGAGATATAGGGTAAACAATTTAAATCAAAATTAAAAATTTGTTAGAAATCAAAAATGTCATTAGGTATTTTTTTTTTAAAATTGATCCAATACAAATACAAGAAGTATTAAAAAAATTTCACGTGCCCACTAGATTAGAATTTAGAAATATTTAAAAAAATATTTTTTGTTATTATAATTACAAATTAGTACATGCAGAGTTTTGTTCATAAGCAAATTTCTACAACCCTGATCATTTTAGCTCCATAAAAAGTTATTATACTATTTTACCAAAAATCTGATGTGTCCAACACATGACTTTCCTATCTAGTTATTACAGGCTTTTTTCGGTTATTTTGTACAACCTATTGTAGCACCTCTATAAATATTTAGAGGTTAACTTAATATATACATTTTCCACAAACATCTAACTCGAAACACTTTTCTATATACACTCATTGCCAACGAAAATGCTGAAAAATTTAAATTTTATACTTTTCCTCCAATTTTTCCGTTACGGTCCATTTTAGAGAAATCATGTAAAAAACAAATATTATAGAGATTGATATCGCAAACATCTTTTAGTTTAACAATTTTCTTAAAAATCAGAATTTTTTACATTTTGAAAAATTTCTCGAATACGGATCATTTTAGAAAAATTTTGTACAAAACAAGAATTATAGAAAATAATAGTATAACAGTAACTTTTATTTAAAACATTTTCTTTTTCAAACGTAAATAAGGGATATATTTCATAAAATATAAAAATGACCCCCTATAAAGTACCCCCAGATGTTCCAACTCTGCCCAAAATCTAATCAGTTTACCACAGATCGGAATAAAGCATAGGTTTTAAATTTTAGGTTTTTTCTTCATCCGTTTTTTGAGTTTTCTTCAAAATTCAAAATTTACACTTTTTTACAAATATCTCAAATACTGCCTATTTTAGAGAAATTATGTATGGGACAAGAATTATAGAGAATTATATTACAAACAAGTTGTACTTAAACAATTTTCTAAAAAATGTAAAATTATACATTTTGTCAATTTTCTCGAATACGGACCATTTTAGGAAAATTTTGTATATAACAAAAATTATAGAAAGTAACTTTTTTTAAAGAATTTTGTCTTTCAAATGTAAATAACAGATATTTTATATTATATAAAAAACGTAAAAATCCGTCAAAAACTCGAGATCGAAAAAATCATGATTTCTACACTTTCCTTATCTGTATACAGATAGGAAAGTAAAAATACAGAGAGAATACAAAAAATAAATAAATAAAAACAAAAAATATATATTTGTTCTGGTGGCGTATAAAATAGGGAATAAAAGTTACCACTGATCCTGGTTAAACTTTTTAAAGGGAAATTAACTCTATGTCAAAATGTTGCTATCTCAAAGAGCACATTTGTCACTAGATATAAAAAACTATTTAAAGGCATTTTGATTTATGTCAAATAGTGACTTTTAATTTCGCAGTTTTAACACCCTGTATCTTTATAACTAAGCTCATGAAGAGCTCTCTGAGGTAGAGGTTTGTCGATCGAATATAGTGACACTCTGTTTAATTTAAAAGAGATTGGGTGATTGAACATGAAATATAGGACCTGTGTTATGTTAGCACCTAGCACAGCTAGCTCCAGATATTTATTCTAAATTTTAATATAACGATTTGAACACCTTCTGTATGATCTTTATTATTTTTATTACCGGGAAACTTTTTTATTACAAACTTTTACAAAAAAAAAGTTATTCTCCATAAAAAGTTCTGCTTGGTTTAAAACCAAAATTCCTTCAGATATCAAATTTTTGCAATAGTTTACGGTATGTGAATTAATATTAATTTTGCTGAAAAGTAAAGTACTTTTATTTCTGACTAACCTCGTATACCACTTATAAAATTTTATATCTGATGATTGTATTTTAGGGTTTAGACCATGCTTGACTTTTTATGAAGAATATTTTTTTTTTAATAATAATAATAATAATAATAATAATAATAATAATAATAATAATTATAATAATAATAATAATAATAATAATAATAATAATAATAATAATAATAATAATAATAATAATAATAATAATAATAATAATAATAATAATAATAATAATAATAATAATAATAATAATAATAATAATAATAATAATAATAATAATAATAATAATAATAATAATAATAATAATAATAATAATAATAATAATAATAATAATAATAATAATAATAATAATAATAATAATAATAATAATAATAATAATAATAATAATAATAATAATAATAATAATAATAATAATAATAATAATAATAATAATAATAATAATAATAATAATAATAATAATAATAATAATAATAATAATAATAATAATAATAATAATAATAATAATAATAATAATAATAATAATAATAATAATAATAATAATAATAATAATAATAATAATAATAATAATAATAATAATAATAATAATAATAATAATAATAATAATAATAATAATAATAATAATAATAATAATAATAATAATAATAATAATAATAATAATAATAATAATAATAATAATAATAATAATAATAATAATAATAATAATAATAATAATAATAATAATAATAATAATAATAATAATAATAATAATAATAATAATAATAATAATAATAATAATAATAATAATAATAATAATAATAATAATAATAATAATAATAATAATAATAATAATAATAATAATAATAATAATAATAATAATAATAATAATAATAATAATAATAATAATAATAATAATAATAATAATAATAATAATAATAATAATAATAATAATAATAATAATAATAATAATAATAATAATAATAATAATAATAATAATAATAATAATAATAATAATAATAATAATAATAATAATAATAATAATAATAATAATAATAATAATAATAATAATAATAATAATAATAATAATAATAATAATAATAATAATAATAATAATAATAATAATAATAATAATAATAATAATAATAATAATAATAATAATAATAATAATAATAATAATAATAATAATAATAATAATAATAATAATAATAATAATAATAATAATAATAATAATAATAATAATAATAATAATAATAATAATAATAATAATAATAATAATAATAATAATAATAATAATAATAATAATAATAATAATAATAATAATAATAATAATAATAATAATAATAATAATAATAATAATAATAATAATAATAATAATAATAATAATAATAATAATAATAATAATAATAATAATAATAATAATAATAATAATAATAATAATAATAATAATAATAATAATAATAATAATAATAATAATAATAATAATAATAATAATAATAATAATAATAATAATAATAATAATAATAATAATAATAATAATAATAATAATAATAATAATAATAATAATAATAATAATAATAATAATAATAATAATAATAATAATAATAATAATAATAATAATAATAATAATAATAATAATAATAATAATAATAATAATAATAATAATAATAATAATAATAATAATAATAATAATAATAATAATAATAATAATAATAATAATAATAATAATAATAATAATAATAATAATAATAATAATAATAATAATAATAATAATAATAATAATAATAATAATAATAATAATAATAATAATAATAATAATAATAATAATAATAATAATAATAATAATAATAATAATAATAATAATAATAATAATAATAATAATAATAATAATAATAATAATAATAATAATAATAATAATAATAATAATAATAATAATAATAATAATAATAATAATAATAATAATAATAATAATAATAATAATAATAATAATAATAATAATAATAATAATAATAATAATAATAATAATAATAATAATAATAATAATAATAATAATAATAATAATAATAATAATAATAATAATAATAATAATAATAATAATAATAATAATAATAATAATAATAATAATAATAATAATAATAATAATAATAATAATAATAATAATAATAATAATAATAATAATAATAATAATAATAATAATAATAATAATAATAATAATAATAATAATAATAATAATAATAATAATAATAATAATAATAATAATAATAATAATAATAATAATAATAATAATAATAATAATAATAATAATAATAATAATAATAATAATAATAATAATAATAATAATAATAATAATAATAATAATAATAATAATAATAATAATAATAATAATAATAATAATAATAATAATAATAATAATAATAATAATAATAATAATAATAATAATAATAATAATAATAATAATAATAATAATAATAATAATAATAATAATAATAATAATAATAATAATAATAATAATAATAATAATAATAATAATAATAATAATAATAATAATAATAATAATAATAATAATAATAATAATAATAATAATAATAATAATAATAATAATAATAATAATAATAATAATAATAATAATAATAATAATAATAATAATAATAATAATAATAATAATAATAATAATAATAATAATAATAATAATAATAATAATAATAATAATAATAATAATAATAATAATAATAATAATAATAATAATAATAATAATAATAATAATAATAATAATAATAATAATAATAATAATAATAATAATAATAATAATAATAATAATAATAATAATAATAATAATAATAATAATAATAATAATAATAATAATAATAATAATAATAATAATAATAATAATAATAATAATAATAATAATAATAATAATAATAATAATAATAATAATAATAATAATAATAATAATAATAATAATAATAATAATAATAATAATAATAATAATAATAATAATAATAATAATAATAATAATAATAATAATAATAATAATAATAATAATAATAATAATAATAATAATAATAATAATAATATTAATAATAATAATAATAATAATGATGATAATAGAATACATTTATTGACCACCTATACATTTATTATTATCTGTACATTTGAAGTCATAATACATTACTAATTATAAAATCTAGATATTATATTCCAAGAACTCCGCAACAGTGTAGAAGCAATGTTCGACAAGAAATGTTTTTACAAATTTATGAAAGTTGTTTACAGACATGTCTTTGATGTGCTTATCTTTGAAAATTAGATCTAATTTATTATACAATCTAACATCGATTTTATTTTGTTGGGTTGTGCTAATTCTAGAATATGAAGTTACAAGATTATCCGCTCCTCTAGTATTATATCCATGCAGATCAGAATGTCTAATGATGGTAGGCAGATTTTTATGTATCTGCATCAAAGACTCAAAAAGATAAATACAGGGAAGTGGGAGAATCTTGTACTTTTTAAATACTTCACGGCAGTGGGCGCGACACTCTGCAGCATCAACAATGCGCACGGCCGCCTTTTGAATTGAGAAGGCTTTATGCGCACTGCTTGAGCAGCCCCAGAGTATTACGCCGTAAGTCAAATGACTGTGTACTAAAGCATAGTATGCCGTGGCCATTACTCTGTTACATTTGATACCACTTCGCAACTGTCTCATAAGAAATAACTGAGTGGAAAGCTTAGAACAGAGAGTGTCTATATGACTGGACCAGTTTAAACTCGTATCAAATGTTATGCCTAGAAGTTTAACTGGTTTAGATTTAGTTGCAAATTTATCCGTACTAAATAACATATTCTGAGTTTTACTTTCATTGATTTTCAGCTTATTAGCAGCAAACCAAATTTTTGTCACATCTAAACTCTCTCTGCTCATCGCTTCATCACCTCTAGTTAATATGGTGGTGTCATCCGCGAATAGTACAACTGAACTCTGTCTGCTCACAACGGAAGGCAAGTCATTAACATACAATAAAAACAATATAGGGCCCAAAACTGAACCTTGGGGTACCCCATTTTTTATAGCAGACAGACTAGAATTCAGGTTGTTGTAGTTTACATACTGGAACCTATCTACAAGGTACGAATTAAATAGGTTTAATACCTGGCCTCTGAGGCCGTAAAATTCCATTTTTCTAATTAAAATATCAGTGGTGACGCAGTCGAAGGCTTTTGTTAAGTCACACATAACTGCGTTAGTTGAAGCCCCTTGATCCAATCCTTCGACTACCTCCTCAAGGACACTAATGAGAGCAGTAGTTGTGGATTTATGCTTCTGGAAACCAAATTGAGCAGTGGAAAGTAGCGATTTTGTTTCCAGATACGAAATAAGTTTTCCTTTTAGGATTTTTTCAAATATTTTCGAGATAACTGGCACTATCGCTATAGGTCGGTAATTACCTAAATCACATTCATTACCTTTTTTAAAAACAGGAATTATTTTAGAGATCTTAAGCGATAAGGGCCAGTTACCTTCATCTAAACATTTATTAAATATAACCGTTAACGGTTCAACTAGCGAATCGAGAGAGGATTTAATAATAATGGCATTTAAACCATGGTAGTCGAGTCCAGGTTTATTTGGAAGAGATAAAATTGCTTCTAGTACGTCTGATTCTGTAATTGGAGACATAAAAAAAGAGAAAGGAGGCTTATTCAAACCATTTAGATAGGATAATGGATCGATGTTAGGATTCCTTATGCTATTTATAACAGCATCTGAAACCGTAGCAAAGAAATTGTTAAATTGATCAGGATGTAGAGATGAACACTTAGATGTTGAATATTTGGTTTGCCTTTCCTTGTTAAAAATTTTCCATATTTCTCTACTTTTATTGTCTGCATTAGTTATGATGTCTGCATAGGCATTCCTTTTTCCTTCTTTAAGTGCTTTTTTATACTGTCTACGCATATCACAGTATGAGCGCCAGTCATCCGGCGTTTTCGTATTTCTAAAGTTCTTTCTGAGAGAAAAAACTTCTTTACGCATTTCCCTTAATTCTCTGTTGAACCATTTTATACAGTGATTCTTATAATAGACAGACCTCAGTGGAAAGCATGTTTCCGCGCAAGTTTTTAGTATATCAATGATAGTATCTGTACATTCATTCGAATTTAAACTAGCTAATTTGTAATCATCCCAACAATAGTTACTTAAGCGATTTGCAAAGTTTGTAAGAGTAGAATTATTTATTATTCTTTTCTTATAAGAAACATTGCTT
This sequence comes from Psylliodes chrysocephalus, assembly GCA_927349885.1. NCBI lineage: Eukaryota > Metazoa > Arthropoda > Insecta > Coleoptera > Chrysomelidae > Psylliodes > Psylliodes chrysocephalus. The sequence continues at coordinate 54,370,698 of OV651815.1, read as the reverse complement.
TCCACCGAAGCAGATTTAAAAAATAAAAAAGTTCCAGAATGGTCGGAGATTAGCGGTTCACAAACACCTACTTTCGTATCTACACCTTGCAAGTTTATAATAACATTATCTAAACACGATTCAGATGTTAAAGTTATCCTAGTAGGGGTGTGAACAACATGTCTGAGTCCATACATGGCGAGAATATTGCGAATGGATTTTGAATGTTCAGTGTTATCGTCAAGGTTAAGATTAAAGTCGCCCATAATAATGATTTTCTTGTAATTACGCCACAAATGGTCAACTAATTCTGAGAATAAATTTGTAAATACAAACATATCACCATTGGTGGACGATCTGTAAATGGTTATTATGATACATTTCATATTTTTAAGTTCAACTCCGCAAAATTCAGCATCGACAGGCTTACAGAATTTTGTCACATCAACACTGCGGAGTTCTAGGTTTTCTTTTGCATATATAGCCACTCCCCCATGATCTTTTCTGGTTTCACGACAGTAAGCTGAGATTAAATTATAATACGGGAGTTTGAGGGCCCTTAGACTGTTAATATCTAACCAGTGTTCTGATACACATAAAATATCAAAAGGATTTTCACTAAGAAGTATATTTAAAGCATTAATCTTATTGGGCAAACTTTGAACGTTTAGACAAAATACTGAACATTCAAATTTTTTAAATAGCAACTTATCATTATTACTTTCTACTTCGGGTAAATACACTATTTCTTGGGAATCTCTTGGAGTAGAGAAATAAATTAAGAACAACCTCACTAGGCCATATATTACTATCTAGAATGTTCTGCGATTCGTCATCTGGAACATTGATTTTAAAAGAAGCGTAACTTTGCGGCATTCGTGCATTGAGCTTTTCCACTATCACATTAGGAGCAAAACCTTTCAAATATGCAGAGAGCTCCATAAGGTCTGTTGCTGGATCAAAGTTTGTGGCATGATAACTTTTCATGTTCTTCGTACATTCCAGTCTTGGGGAAGCTGCCTTAAAGGGGCAGCTTGTAGGGTTTGATCCTGTCCCTATAAGGATGCTTCTGTTGTTTTTGGGTTTTTGCTCAGATGTATTAGACTTGCCTAAATTGATAACTTCATTACAGATATTCTGAGAGATAGTAGAATGCAAAGCACTGGAGAGATTAGAATTAGAGATGGAGTTGTTAGTTTCGGTTGTATTAGGTGGTTGATATTGTTTACCATGCTTCTGTGTAGTAACAACTGTATCGGAGAGAGACTTTGAATTATTAGGTTTAGGTTTCGCCATTACCTCTTTTAATAGTTGAACTTGCTCGTCGAGGGCTTTAATAGCAATTTCTTGATTGCGAATGGTCAGATCTTTTTGCTTAATTAATTCTTCAAGAAACCTAATAGTAATCTTATCAGCGTTGATAGTATTATCGGGTGTGACGAGTTCTATTGGTGTCTCTGACTCTCTTTCGTTTTTATCGTTAATCTCATCTCCATTCTCTACCTTATCCTTGCCGTTATTGTTGTCGATATTAGCATCAACCTCATCACAACAAATAGTGGAGCCATCTTTATAATACTTCACATTTCTAAGCATTTTGAGACAGCTGTTATGGGATAACTTTTTACAAATTCTGCATTTCAGACCGGTTTTTACTGGCTTTTTGCATCTAACACAGATATCATCCAGGTTAATATCTTCGTGACCGGATTGCGACATATTATATTATTACTATATATCTAATTATAAATTAATACCAACAAAATAGATGCAAATTTGTCGAATAATATTTTAATTAAACGAAATAATCAACCGCTGGTGGAATAATTCTACGTCCAACGGCCATAAATACGTAAACAATGCAATGATGGCAGACTTAGTAGTGGTTAAATGCTTGAAAAAGTGTATAAAAGTACCTGCTAACACTCATGTGCAGTTTCCAATCGTCTATAATGGCACTAATGCACAAATTAGAAATTAAAACAACCGAAAAACCGCACTTTGAAGACTTAGTGTTGAGAGCACCGAAGGTCACGTGTAGGTTGTAGCACTTTTCCACCGAATAATAATAATAATAATAATAATAATAATAATAATAATAATAATAATAATAATAATAATAATAATAATAATAATAATAATAATAATAATAATAATAATAATAATAATAATAATAATAATAATAATAATAATAATAATAATAAACAAGATTTTCATATGCCGCCTACTTACGTAGACAGTTGGTGGCATACGGAAAACTTTTTTATTACTAATTTTGGGAATAAGTTATTCTTTAAAAAGTTATAAACCTTAAATACAACCATCATATATAAAATTGTATCAGTTGTCAAAAACAAAGGTACTTTACTCCTCCGCAGAATTCATATTAATTGATATACCTCGTATACTACTGGAAAAATTTGATATCTGATGATTGCATTTTATGTTTTAGACCATGCTTAACTTTTTATAATGAATAACTTTTTTCCGTAAAGTCAATAATACAAAAGTTTTCCATGTGCTGCGATGGTGGTGGGTGGGGTTTTCCGAGTTTTCCTCACCTGTAAGTCAACTAACATCATCAATCATCTTTAAGCCGCTTCGAAGCGCCACGGCAAATAATATTAATAGCTGTCCCTTTCCCCGGACAAGCTCAACTTTTAGGGTTAAAATTCACTCGTAAGGGGGTGAATTAGGGAGAGTATTATTATTATTATTATTATTAAGTGCTTAGCATTCTAGGTTATACTTTTCACAGTTTATCAGATACCCCCTTTCCGCAATTTTCAGTGAAATTTCATATAAAGCTTAATTTTTCCTGAATATATCAATTTCTGAGATAGGATGTTTTTCAATTTTTCAACCCCTTCTGATCCTTCCATTTTTATTCAGAAATTTTTCAGAAACAAGAGGCTTTATCCCTTAGTTTTACTAAATATTTCAAATTGATATTATTTTAGTATATGTGTTAGTATCTTTTTAAATTGTTCAACCCCCCCCTTAACTACCATTTTTATTATTTTTTTTTAGAATCAATAGGCTGCATCTCCTTATAGAAATTATTATTTACTAAACATTTCTAGTTGATATCGCTTTTCGTTTTTGATATATTTTTTTTTAATTTAAACACCTCTTAGAACGCCAATTTTTGACCAGATTTTTTAAAATCGAAGGGTTATTTGTAGAGCAAGATTTTTTTTTAATTTTTTAACCATACTCAACCCCCTCATATTTATTTATTTTGTTTTTTTTTTTAATCAGAGGACGGGTATTTTTAAAATTTGTTAAAAATTTGATGAGAAGTACTAGTTATGTCAGTAAAATATTAAAGTAATACATATTATATTACTTTTTCTACTATAAAGCCATTCATATAGAATTTAGAGTTACAACAAACTGAGACACAACAAAAAAATTAACATACTTTACTTTAATAAAATAACTTCAAATTCTACCGACAGTTTTCATTTCTTTTATTTTAGTATATTTATATTTTTTTTATTCGATATAACATCTTAATTTTTATACAAAGTTTACAAACCTATATATTTAAAATTTAAAAAAAATTAATTCAATAATTTAAGTTTACACTTAAAAAATTAATTCAATAATTTAAGTTTACACTTTTTTAAAGTTAACTGTTTTTGATAACATTTTTTGTGGTTTAGATAGTAATATATCACTATGAATTTCAGTGACAGCACTGTGTGATTCAAAGTTAAAATATCGATACCTCTTTCTGTGTTTCTTTTTTAATTCACCTTAAAAATATCATAATTTTTCTGCAATCGATATTAAACTAATTATTATATTACTAACAAACTAACTATATCAAGTTGCACATGAATTTGACCAAACAAACATTCTGAGTTACATTCAATTATTATAAACATTTATTTAATCTCCATTATTTTAATAACAAAATACAAATTATATTATTACCTACATAATTTGAACGTTAATAAAATTTTATTTAAATGGCACTTGTTCTAATATTAAATTAAAGATGAAGAATAAAAACTTCATTCTGGTACTAGGTATCTGTGGTACCGATGGTACCTATGTTATTTTAAATACCTTTTAGAGATACCTTGTATACCTATATTTTAAATTGATTGACGCTAATTTATTAAAACAACAGTTACCACTCAATGCAGTCACCTTTTTGTTGTAATACAGTATTAATTAACCGTGGAAAGCTGTTTCAAATTTCTTGGATTTCATCTTTTACTTTATGGACTTTTTGTATTTGGTGCCTGAGTGTCTGAATGGAAGATAAGTCTGGACTACTTGAGGTTAATTTTAAAATAAACATATTGTCTTCTTCAAAAAAACTGGTTAAAATCTTGACAGTTTGGCATGCTGCACCATACAGCACCAATGAACTCTTCATCATGTTGGTGTATATCAACGGTAGTAGCCCTTTTGCAAATTTGTTATATATTTTGCTGCATTGACGGTTCCATCAATAAAAACAAGTCGTCCCATATATACATGTGTGTACCATAATAGGGATTGGGAATTAAATTTTTCATTTAAGGAAATATTTATAATAGTTTTCTCCACGTAGAAGAATTTTCAACAAGGATCTCGAGTTTCGATTCATAACTCCAAATTATTGATTCTTATTTATATTCTGTCCAATCGTTATACAGTTTTGCCCATAACAGCCGATTTCTTTTCTGCTTTTGGATCATAAGTGGTTTTCTTTTGGCCTGAAAAAAATTGTATTACCTTATTTTTTTTATGTTCAAAAACCAACTTTATAGTAAGCAAGTCTCTGTTAATCGTATTCCCCCATTTTGTAGCTAATTTTTGGGAATATATTGTTCGATCTTCCTTAATTAGTTTGCCAAGAAGCACATGCTCATCTCTTCTTAAGATCTAAAAAGTTTAACCAGTTCTAGCTTTGCTTTAAACATGTTTAGGTTTTTCAAACATTAGCTATACAGTATTTCTCACACTTCCTTGTAGTAGGGGAGACTGGGGAGGGTTGAGCCACTTTTTTTCAGAGACCTGGTTTTCTGTCGTGTTTAAGTAATCGCATAAAGTTTTTTATATATTGATTAACTATTGGTTTTAATTTTTTAACACTATAGGAAGATTATTTTAAAAATTGTTATTTAAGCAAAAAATAATTGATTTAAGTGCCACATTCACTTGTTTTAAACCTCCTTTATGAAGGGAGACTTGAGACAAGCAAAGGGAGGTTTGAGGCAAGCGTAGGGAGGCTTGAGACAAGAGAAGTAGGTAACGATAGAGTCACCAGTTAAACCAAATTTATTAAAGACAGTTAACAAATTGTTTAACCTTTCTCTGCAATAATAATTACCAAAAAAAAAATACACATATGTACTTAAAAAAAAAAATAAAATAATACAGCAGTCATAAAATTATTTGCCAAAACACCTAGAAGAAATTTTCATATTTGAAAAAATCGACTGCAAAAGAAAGGGTCCTATGTGTTCTTGCTGTTCCTCCAGTAAAGGAGGGGTTTGATAATTTAACCAGATCGTCCCAAGGTGCGCAACATTCCTCGGCAACATCTAAAAAAATAATTCTGTATCCTGGAGGCTTTAGTCTAATGCATAAAAAGTCGTAATCATTGCCACTAATATTTATGGCTGAAGCAAGTAATCTCAGTCTTTTTGGTAGAAAATCGTACAAGAACATAGTCATCCTTACAAAGTTTTTAATTCATTAAGCTTTCTTCGGCATTATCTTTTTTAATCTGTTCCTCAATATCAGAACTCAAAATATTTAGATTGTTCAGATTCCTCCATGAATATCTCGATTTTATTTTGTTTACCGAGCACCTGTTTTTCATCTTTTTTTTCTTCCATTCTTCGTTCCTTTTTTTTATTTTGCTCTTCCCTTTTCTTTGCTCTTTCCTAAAATTCTTTTTGTATTTGGTCTTTTTCGGGGGTGTCCGTTAAAATCCGTGTTTTCACACATTTCCTTCCAGCTTTCTTTTTACGCGAAAGAGCTTTAGAAAATGACCTTATAACTTCAGGGCTTACAAATGCATTTGGAATATTTTGGGAAGTACTAGGAACAGCTAAAAGTAAATTTTCTGTAGCCTGTAAAGCTTCAGATAGATCTGGCCGGTCTGTAATTTCCAAACTGATAAAATCACTATCTGAAAATACAGCTGGATTATATGGACAAATACCAGTATGTGAAAATCCACCTATTATATTGACCGGCGTAAAAGCGCGAACGTCAGCACTTCCCACAAGTTCAGTTATTTCTTTTAAGGATATCAGCTGTGCAGGATTGTTGTCCATCCAGTTATCTGTCGCTTCATTATAAAAACTTTTAAAAGTCCCGAAAACGTTGGTGTCCAAGGACTGTATCTTATGGCTTATATGAGGTGGAATAGTGAGTAGTATTATTCCATTTTCTTTTCAAATGTTAAGCCCTTTTAGGGAAATATGGCTATCATGGTTGTCTAGTGTCAGCAGACACTTGTGATTCTCGGTGACTTGGGAATACTTGATGAAGTGCAGTAAATTTTTTTTAAAATTCTCGTGGGTCATCCAACCTGATGGATTAATAGCAGCATCGGCACCAATGGGAAGTCCTCTTGTCATATAATCCTAGATTCTAACACTCGGAAAAATAAAAAAATGGGGGAATAGTGTTACCAGACGCACTTATAGTGCATAAAACTGTTACCAGTGATCCTCTTTCACACGATGTTGCCTTTGACACCTGCTTCTGGCCTTTCTTTGCAATTATTTTTTGCAGCTTCATCTTCATTATATATATATGCAATCAGGTGTAATCTGTTCCTTTGTCATAATGGTCTTTAAATTGTCAAAAAATAGCTGCACGGTGTATTTATTAAATGCAGAGGCACGTTCTACATTCGTGGCTTCTGGTGTCCTAAATGATAAGTTATCATGTCTTGACATAACACCTCTCAGCCAATCACGCGTTGCTGCTCTATCTTTCTACCAAGCTACTGAAATGTTTTTGTTATTTTCAGTTGCAAAGATGTAAGCAATTTTTCGTAATGCGATTGGAGTAAGTCCATAATATAAAACAGCGCATTTGAGCAGATATTGAACTAAAAAATATTCTTCTTGATTAGTAAAAATTTGTGAAGAATTAAAGTTTGCTACAAACGATATAAGTTCGTTTGATTTAAATTTATTTACGTATCTAGATAGTGTCGTTCTATAAATATTATGTATTTTGGCGACTGTGCGGATTTTACCATTAGTACTACATATTTACCGTACCGCAGTTTCCAAAATTTGAGGATTAGTAGGCAGTCAGCCTTTCGATTTCTATTTAAAAGGAATCTGCAAAAAAATATTATTGTAGATGCTGCAGTGAAGATTTTAGCAGAAGAAGCTAAAGATTAATCTACGTTAGCCTATATTTTTTTATTAGGAAAAGAAAGAAAAAAATAATGGAAACCAAGTACAGGTATTTTCTAACCATGATGGGAGGTTTGATCCATGTCTCAAACCTCCCACATAAAATCTGTTCATCCCTCCCCTCGTACTAGTAGCCATAATAAATTACGAGTTTGAGGTTAAAACATAATCTAACAAATAATTTAATACATGAAAGTATATTGAATTAGTATGTTATTCGTGTAATTCATCCATATATTTCCAAATATAATAATGTAAATAAAGAATCCTTATACATTTCTCAAAAACAACTTTACACTATAACTTTCGTAAACGACTTCTATTTGTTGTTGAACTTAGACAATGGGAGAGAAGCAATGATTAAGCATCCACTAAACGGAAAGGTAAATTTATTTTAAGATACCAATGCAATATTTATGGCTCAAACCTCCCTCTGTCTGAACCCTCCCCAGTCTCCCCTATATAAAAGTTATCACTAATTTTTTGGCTAGTAATACCCCTTCCATGAGCTGCAATTATATATATTTATTTATAGTTAGATAAATCTTTCCCACGCACCATTTTGAGGACTGAATCTATCAGAATCATCAATTATTATACATTTATTTACTTTATTCAATACTATCGTTATAAAATACAACCAAAAAGTTTTAAAAAATTAATTAGTATACCGGGTGTCCCAGATTTTTTTGCCCAGCGGATATCTCGGTTATTTAATGATATAAAATTGTAAAAAAAAATATGAATAATATTTGTCTAGTAGCCTTTTAAATTCCACTACATAAAGTTATATTCATCAATCCACCCCATAGGAACAACCCCTAACTTTTTTTTTTCAAATGTCACCCCTATATTTTTTTTCGCTGATATAAATACTCAATTTGTCCCGAATACAACGATATGATTTTTGATATACTTTACAGAGTTATAAAGCCGGTAAAGACTAAAAACCAATGTTGTGGTTAAAGTCATTAATAATTAGTTTACATTTTATCATTTTATTATATTAAAAAATAACAAATCCAATGAATAGGTAAACCTCTTAATATGTTTTTTAAATAATTGAATATTTACAAAAATTGTTCGAAATGGCCCCCATTACTTGCCAAACATGCTTCAAAACGTCGAATGAGTTCACGAGTACATGACGCTGTAATCATTTCTGGTGTAATGTTATTGCAGGCTTGTACTATTTTATTTTGCAAATCTTCTAAATTCAATGGCTGTGTTTCAAATACCACGGTCTTCAGATATCCCCATAAAAAAAAATCTAGAGGCGATAAATCTGGTGAACGCGCAGGCCACCTCAAAGGGCCGCTGTTTCCGATCCACTGATTTTTAAAGCGTTCGTTTAAAAATTGGGTAACTAAATTACTATTATGTGGAGGAGCTCCATCTTGTTGCCACCACATAGCACCTCTTTCTTGTATTGGAATTACTTCAAGAAGTTCTGGAAGGTCATTTTCAAGAAAGTGTAAGTACCTAGCACCAGTTAACGTACCTTGAAAAAAATAGGGACCTATCAGTCGTCCCTGAAATAATCCACACCACACATTTACTCCCCAGATGGTCTGAAAGTTAGTTTCCCTAACCCAGTGAGGGTTTTCAGGAGACCAATAATGCATATTGTGACGATTTACAGTAGCATTATTGTGAAACCTTGATTCGTCACTCCACAATATCTGGTTCAAAATGTTGGGATTTCGTTCCATTAAATCTTCAAAATGTGCTATTAATGTTATCCTTCTTTCGAAATCTCCAGCTCTAAGTTCCTGATGCAAATGAATTTTAAACGGATGAAAATTATAGGATTTTAGGATTCTTTGTACTGACGACTTACTAATATGAACCTCGTTAGCTAGGTTTCGCGTCGATATCTGGGGATGTACTTGCACATAAGCTAATACATTAATGCACATTTCTTCAGTTCTTACAGGAGCAGCATGTTGACGATGTTTGTCTTTTCCTGGAAATGACCCTTCTCTCATCCTAGTCTCAACATAAGAATATGTTTTACGTGATGGTTGTCGGCGCTCAGGAAACCTCTGTTGATACAAGTGTATAGCAGCACGAGAATTTTTTTGGCACTCACCAAAAATTAAAAGCATATCAACATATTTGTTTGGAGTGAATGTAAAGGGCATTTTGTCTGTTGTTTATAGCTAGCGAACAATTTCAGAAATGGTCTAAGCATATCGTTAGTTAGTTATAGGTAACAAAAAAAAAAACAAAAACGAAGCAATTCTAATCAAAATAAAAAGAAAATACCAGGTGATACAAAATTAATGACTTTAACCACAACATTGGTTTTTAGTCTTTACCGGCTTTATGACTCTGTAAAGTATATCAAATATCATATCGTTGCATTCGGGACAAATTGAGTATTTATATCAGCGAAAAAAAATATAGGGGTGACATTTGAAAAAAAAAAGTTAGGGGTTGTTCCTATGGGGTGGATTGATGAATATAACTTTATGTAGTGGAATTTAAAAGGCTACTAGACAAATATTATTCATATTTTTTTTTACAATTTTATATCATTAAATAACCGAGATATCCGCTGGGCAAAAAAATCTGGGACACCCGGTATACTTTAGTTTAACATTAGGATAAGTACAATTTGAATGAAATTTGGTTAATTAATAGTTCAAAATATATAATATGGACAATAATCTTAGTTCTCCTTAGTCCAATTCATGTGGTAAATTATTAATATAAAGCAGAAATAAATGGCCAACCAAAGATTAACAAATCGAAAGTGTGCAATTAACTATCAGCAGTATTAATAGCTATAAGCGATTCTACACAGACTTACATAATATCCAAATAACATTTCAACACAGTCACCACTTTGACAATTGGCTTTGCAAATTGGCAGCATCTTCCGCTTCTACAAGTTTCGTTGAGCTAAACCAACAAAAATACAATGTGATCTTCATAAATTATATTCATTCGCAGAAGGTGGATATGAGTCCTCATACACCAGACGGTCAGAGCTTGGTTTCCATTCAACCGATGGACTTTCATCATCTCGATACAGTTCAGGTCTTAGTTCTAGTAAATATGGTACGGATAGTAAATATGGTACGGATAGTAAATATGGTACGGATAGTAAATATGGTACGGATTCAGCTTTAACTGGAGGATCCAGGTATGACAGTGCCTCATCTAAATACGGAAAATATAGTACAGATCTGGGAGACTCTTCTGCGCTCACCTCTAGTTACAGTTCTAGAAAAACTTTGACTGGTGATGCAGATAACGACTACAGTTACAGTAGAAAATCCAAAATTTCTTTAGACGACGATGACGGTGGCAGTTACAGCTATTCAAGAAGATTAACTAAAGGTGACGGAGACGTTGGTGACTCGTACGGTTCCTATTCCAGAAAATCTACCAGATCAGTAGCAAGAACAACAGAAGGATTAGGTGATGAAGATGGCTACAGTTTCTCGAGACGTAGCGTTAAAAGTAGAACAGAAGGAATTGGTGACGGTGATAGTTATTCGGTTCGAAAATCTATAAGGACGTCTACCGAAGGAACTGGTATAGAACCTTCGGAAACAAATGATACTTACAGCTACACTTCCAAAAGAGGCCTTGGAGCTGATTTAGGCTCCAAATATTCCATAAGATCTGTATCTATAGAAGAAGAAAAAAGTGACGCAGACGATCTGCTGTCTAAATATTCAAAAAAATATTCTGTAGGTAGTAAAGTACCTGGCGATGAAGAAGAAGACAAATACGCCAAATATACAAGAAAGTATTCTAGAACTGATTCCTCATCGGATAAAAAGTCCTATGACGAAGAAGACAGCAAGTACAGCAGAAAATATTCGCGAAATACTTCTAGAGATACAAAGAAAGACGATGATGAAGAGGATGCGTACGAAAAATATGCCAGAAAATATCTGAGAAAAGATTCTGCAGTCGAAGAACAAACTAGTTCAAAAGCTATAGAATCAAATAAAAGAAAATCAAAAAAATACGCTGAAATAGATGATGGTAAGTGAACTCTGTATTGATTAATTTACTTTTTTTTGGAAAACAGTCTCCATTTTATTCAGCCTATTCTTCAATTCTTAACCTACAGGTAAAATACAATTTTACCCTTTATGACGATATGAAGAAACAAGTTTTTCGCGATAAAAATTTTTTTTTTAATTGTTTAATCCACAAAACACATCAAACAGTTTTAATGCAGCTTTTTTACTAGATAAACTTGGATATTTTTTGTAATAACAATTTAAAATGAGAATATTGATCCAGTCAAAATACGGATAATGTTGACGAATTTAACACATTATATTCGTTTATTTTTTATTTTTATATAATGATACGGGGATGTACCCTAAAAGTAGCCCTCATGGATTATGATAAAGCAGATGAAACTACTCCCAAACTTAAAAATAAAACAAACAATATTTTTCATTTATTTTTTTTTGTATATTAGCTGGAAATAAAGCTTTTTCAGCAATTCCATTTGATCAGTGTTCTATAATTTTTTTTTAAGTTTCACGACACATAGTTTCGAAGATGTAGGCTGTATCCTACAGCCACCGACCGCCAGCATCCTTTCTTAGGGTACCGTATCCGAAGGATCAGCAACGGTACCCTATTACTAAGACTCCGCTCTCTGTCTCTGTATCTGGAACGTGTGGAGGGTGGGCCCTTTCATGCCCATATTGTGCATTATCCTAAGTAGATAGGAACCTCCTAGCTTACACCCTACAGTTTTAATGTAGGTGTTAGCCAATTCTTGCCAAATAAAAATCTTCTAATAAATGAGAGCATCGGGTAATCGTAGATGATATCCTTGATGGTCTAATTTTTTGTTCGCACTCCCTGCAAAGTGCAGATTCTGACAGCTCCATGATATGGAGATGCTTCTGTAGTTGGCAATGTTTAGTCAGAATGCCTGTTATCAGGTGAAGATTCTGTCTAGTCATAGTCAAATACTTGTTCGCTATAGTGTTGTCACGATAATTTAAAAGCTTCCTAGTAAGTCTGCAGCTTCTTATTTTATTCCATCTTTCCTTAAATTTCACAAGGAAATATTCCTTAATTAGGCCTTTCACTACCGATGTTGTCAGTTCAATAGAAGGGCCATGTCCAAAAAGTATTTGGTTAGCTGTCTTCTTGGCAAGTGAATCAGCAAGACCTTTCTATGTGGCGTGAACTTTGACTCACCTTCAGTTGACCACATTGTTGATGGATACTTCGGCCAAAGCTTCGTGACATTCTAGTAGTAACCCTGAATACATTCGTGGTCTGCCCAGGATGAGCAGTGCTTGTCTACTATCTGTATAGATGAGCATGTTTCTTCCAATGATATTATTTCTGGTGATTTTTTTGCTGCTTTGAGAATCCCCGTTTGTCAGCGGGCTGTATCTCATGAGGTATAGTATTTAAAATGTAATTACAAACTATTAAATCTTGTACGATCAAGTCCGACTCTCACTTGGACGTTTTTTTTTTTTTTTGATACCCTTTACGGGTAACTTTTATTATTATATACTATTTAAAATTTATACAAATCTTTTTTTAGGACTTTAGCTTCTTAACTTGAATTCCCACTCATTCATCCCCAAAGAGGATTTGTTTGCGTGCTGAGGGGTAGTTTTAACCCAGCTAAGAGGATAATACATTTCCCAAACAGATCTACAATAAAATACGATTTTTGGTGGTATTTACAAGTTTAGGAGGGTAGTTTTATCACCTCAACTCACTCATAGTGGTTTTTTTCTATGATGAAACTCTTTAAGGTACATTTCCGTATTATTTTGCTTCATCAAAGGACAGAAACATATAATGCCCCAAGTTTCATGTTTCGTTTATCTTCAAAATATCCCTTAAAAGGTAGTTTTGTATTTTAAGATGTACTGATGCTCAAATACCCTTGAGACTTCATGTAAAATTACGTTACCTGATCCGAATTTTGATTGGACCAATATCGTAATCTTCATCTTCAAAATATAGTTACATAATTTGATGTCCATAGTATTTTCAATTCTAATACTACATTAATTATTTCAGAAGAGGTATCATCAGTAAAAATTTCTAGCCAATCAGCAATCAAAGAATCAGGTGCCATTTCAGAATCATATTCCTCAAAAGAAGCAAAATCCGAATCGTACGCTAAGGAATCCACCGAAAGTTCAAAAATCGAATCAAAATCAGAAGTAATATCCGAAAGTGTTTCTCAAACAGCTTCCGAAGCTACCGTTCAAAAAGCGTCAGTGGAAGCCTCCCAACAATCTTCAGATACAGTTTCGCAAAAGTCGTCGGAATCTGTAAGCCAGAGAGTAGTAGAATCATCAGAAAGAACGGGAACTAAAGAAACAGTTGCAATGTCAGAATCGAGTTTACAGAAAGAAGAAATTCATGACCATCTCTCAGCGGAGTCGAGAAGTGTTAGAGAGAAATCAGCAGAAGAAAAGTTGGATGAACTGGACGGCAGACCTAAATTTATTAAAACAATTCATGGCGCCAGCATTGAACGTAAGTATTTTATTTACAAGTCATAAAAGTAATTGTAGAAAAGCTACTCCACGGATGCCATTAGAAATTAAGTTTCCTGATTTTTTCATGGATCCCATCACCTTCACCAAATTTATGTGGGACCAAAAAAAGAATCATACAACATATAGTTGAAAAAAATATTCCTCTTTTGTAGTTCGGCTTTGGCCAGTGTTACAAAGAGAGGGAAGAATATTGACAAAAAAATATATTTCTTTTATTAGTGTCGTTTTGTTGAATTGGTTTTGTCAACATTAAATATGCAGCAAAAAAATTAAAAAAATACAAAAATTTCAAAAAACAGGTTATTTGTAACAAAATTAAATATTAACAATTAGTTATATAAAATTACAAAAATAATTTATTTTTTATAATAGAAAATGTAAGACTAGCAAAATTAAATTAACTAAAAAAAATAACATTAGTTAAAATCAAAGGCAATAACAAAATTAATCGAAAACTGTTCTTTAAGTAAGTGGGTGCTGAATTAAATGTCGGTAAAAGTTGCATATTTTACAAAGATTGCAAAGACTTTTCAGATTAGGTGTAGAAAAGGTTTATAATGATAAATTTAACAGCTGTAACAAGAAAAGTGTTTTATTTTATTACAGGGACATTGATTGCCACAGCACTTTTCAATCTTGTTGGCATAAACAAAATTAAAGTTCATGTCGTAGGAATCTACGACCTCTTTCCAAGTATTTTCAATAACTTCCTATAGTTGACCGCGGTTTACCGGCGGAAAAGTTATTTGATTATTCTTCTTGACTATACAGCTCCACATACTTTCAATGGGTTTTAAGTCAGAACGTTCTACTGGCCAAAGAAAGACATTTATGTTGATAAGTGAAAATAAAAATCTTAAAATCAGTCTGCATAAAAAGTTTTATTAATTAAATATTAACTGGTTTCAGCTTGAGTGCCATCTTTAGGTCTAAAAAGAAGATACATAGGGTTTAGATAATACATAAAACTATAAGTTGGTAACAAACCTTAAAAAATTAACTTAAACTTATAGATTAGGGGCAGGTCGATGTTGATTAAAAGTAATAGTTAAAATAATTATAATTAATACATCATACTACATAAATACTTCAAAAGAGGTTGCTAGTACTAACGAAAAGTAAAAAATTAAAAGTGATTTATCATCGGTGGTCAAAACAAGTAGGGTAGTGTTTCATGTGCGGGTGCAGAAAAACCAGAAGAATGGTAGTATGGTAGTACTTAGAGAGCCGGACTTTGTGGTTGGAACTGAAAGAGTGTGATTTATATTATGAGCAAGTATAGATAGACGATCGTGGTAAACGCCATGGTGTAACTGTTACTGTTAAAAAAGTGATAAGTTGGTACGAACGGGGCAACATCCATTGATGTGACCCTTATAAGGGGCGGACGCAATTAATAACGAAGGAAGGTAACACGTTGATGACAAAATCGCTCAGTAAACTTTTTACAAAAAAAATAAAAAACGTTTTTCTGAATGTTAGTTTAGCACCCTGTAACTTTGTTGGGAGCCAGTTTTTGATATAGGTAAATATAGCCAAATCCACTTATTTTTAGGTAATCTATCTGAGGATGAATTTATGACATACCTTCTTAAAACACCCTGTATAATTAAGATCCACTCGTAGTTACTAAGATGCAGTTGCGGCTGGTGCGTAAATATTGTACTGTACTGTAAAGTTGCAGAACTACCAAAAAATTTAAGTATCTCATCTACATTTCACAGAAATTATTTTAAACATTCTCAAATATACGTAAAATAGATTTAATGATTTAATTTTAATTCAAATCGAATACCTTCATCGCAGTAAGTTACACTAACTACAAAGTCCGGTTGTATACTATTCTGAATACTACTATTCTTCTAATTTCTCTGCACTCGTACATTAAACACTACCTTACTTATTTTGACCACCGAAACATGATGGTAGATCACTTTTAATTCTTGAACTTTCTTCAGTATCAGCAACCTCTTTTGTGAATTATCTGAACCCTATGTATCTTTTTTATAGACCTGAAGGTTGCTGTCGAGCCGAAACCGGTTGCCTTTGTTGCCTTTGTTAACATGTAGTTAATAGAAACTTTTTATTTGGTATTGATTTTAAGATTTTTACTTTTGCTTAACAACAGAAATGTTTTTCCATGGCCAGCAAAACATCCTGACTTTAATCCCTTTGAAAACGTATTGGTCTTCATAGTCGGAAAGATTATTTAGAAATTTTTTCGGCTGGTAAACCGATGTCAACTATGGGAAGTATTTAAAAATGCTTGAGAAGAGCTCGTAGATCTCTATGACATGCGACCTTTAATTTTGTCTATGCCAAGAAGATTGGAAAGTATAGTAGCAACATACAAATCATCAGGACCAGATGGGGTATTGCCTGTGCTTTAGGCAATGGAAACACTGTCCCCGCATATTTGTAGGCTCTAGAGGACAAGTTAAGTGCATAAACATGTACAAAATACCTGAAAACAAAGCAGAGGGGTTTATGTACCTAAACCAGGACGTCCAACATATGCCGTGGAAATGAGCTATAGACCAATAACTCTGACGTCATTTCTATTGAAAGGATTAGAAAAACTGATTGATCAGCATGTCCAGCAAATCACTCTGATAGAGAGGCCATTCAATACAAACCAACATGCCTATCAATCAGAAAAATCTGCTCTGCATCATCTTGTAACCAATATAGAGGGGGAACTCAGTAGCCAAGAAATGGTCCTAGGATCATTTCTTGACATAGAAGGAGCTTTTAATATGACCTCCTTTAAATGAATGGTAGCTGCCGCTCGCAAATATGAAATAGATGACACCATCTGCTGTTGGAAAAAAGACATGTTAACGCGGACGGCAAGTACAGGCACAAATGTTCAGTGAAACCATCCAGGTTAATATCCAAAGGGGATACCCATAGAGTCGAATCCTTTCTGCTCTACTATGGAACCTAGTGGCATATGAACTGCTGAAAACACTGAACAACCTAAGGCTGTACGCCCAAGGATACGCCGTCGACATAGTCATTCTTATCCGAGGGAAACACCAAACCACCGTTTCAAAACCTATGCAAAGAGCTCTAAGGCTGACAGAAATGTGGTGAGTTAAAGAAAACGTCAGGGTTTACCAAGGCAAAACTCATAATCTTTACTCGGAAAACAAAGTTGGATTTCTTAGAAATTCTGACTCTGTTTAAAGGAAGGCTAAACAAAACTAACCAAGTAAAATATATGGGTCTAATCATACAAAGCATACTTACTTGGAACCAACACTTACAAAAAGTGACCAATAAATGTAAAATGTCTCTCATTGTAGGGAGACGGGCATTTGGAAAAACATGAGGATTAAAACCGAAAATGGTCCACTGGCTATATTTGGCAATAACAAGACACATGATAATTTATGGAGCGATTGTTTGGTATCCAAAATTAAACCAAAAAACAGCCCTCAATACTCTCTCTGGAGTTAAGAGACTGGCATGCCTCTGTATTACAGGAGCATTGAGACGTACACTAACAACCTTTATGGAAATAATTATAAACCTCCTACCCCTTGACCTTGTCATAAAGGAGGAGGTCAGGATGAGTTCATACAGACTGGACATCTCCAACTGGAACCTACAGGAACATATAAAACATACCAGAATAACACATGAAGTAAATGATCCTATAGTAAATATAGGATCAGATTACATGACACTCCGCCTAACCTCCAACAGACTCTTCTAGGTCAACTACAACTGGAACGAGGTTAATAAGGAGGTAGAGAAATACTTGCTTAGCTGTCTCGTATGGTATATGGATGGATCTAAAACTAACCAGGGAACAAGCTCTGTCGTGACATCATCATCATCATCATCTCACTGGGAAAACATACTACTGTATTTCATGCTGAAATACATGCAAAAAGAAAGTATAAAAAACAACTCGCAAGGCTTCAGATATATACTATTATGGGACTACTATCGAGGCACTGCTTGTTGAAATACCTTCATGTGATGGAATTGCACAATGATCCTACTACGGGTAGACTCTAGGCGACGTCTCATACTTGTCCACCTAGAACCGGAAACTCATAGCCTGTTAGAAGATTAAAACGCCTTTTCCTTGAAGGATGCCACTTCGTTTTGAAATTTCTCCCCGTGAAATAAAAATTTGCAAACTGGACTCTTCTGCGCTTATATTCTGCAGTTAAAACACTTTGGGGCGTGGCAGAGCAGCTTTTTAAAACACTTTATTTTGGAAGTATTTAAGATGTTCTAGGAAATCCTGAGAATAATATTTCTTCTCTCCAAAAGGATTTTGACAAATATATTCTACGAGAGCATTGTAATCATTTTCATTAGAGACCTTTTCTATACCTTTTCTTAAATTTCTCCGCAATATTTGTTCTTTTTCTATATTTTTTAAAGAATATTAAAATCTATTGCACTTTTAAATACCTGGCAACAAGGCTAAAGTTTGTTTATTAAATAACATGTAAATTAAAGAATCAATTTAACATATTGTTTAAATTGTAAGAGGTTTCCTCGTCATAGAGATTACCAGTTTTAATATTGTAATCTGACGCAGCTTCAGGAGATAAGGTAAATTCCAGGGATCAAGTTGTTTTCAAACTTTAATTTGTAAGGGAATATTAGCAGCGGTATTTAATTGTTGTTGATATATTTGTTGAAATAACCGTAATTATGAGCCAAATGGTTAAAATTAACATTGTTTGATTATCGTATCTTCTTAATTAGTTAAATTCCAACCTACAATAAGAAGTTTCGTTTTTAAATGACCATCATTACCAATATTGTCCCTGTAAAAAAGTGTCAATTCTAGAGATATCTAATTATTGTATGCAGCTGATTCTTACTTTCTATTTATATATTAGTTAATCATGATACATTAAACCACGCAAGCAATGCTTTAGTACACCATCTTTATTTCTATTCTCTCAGCTTTCAATTAAAATATTCTGAACTTCTAACTATGTAATATCAATTTAAATTTTTAACAAAATATCCACATACATATTTTTCTAAGTAAAACAATAATAATTAAAAGTTCAAAATATTTTAAACATTTCCTAATCTATTTCTTTTAACGCTAGCTGGAAAAACTACTCACTTTGAAGCAACCCTTAGTTCTAAACCGAAATCTTTCGTATGGCTGAAAGACAACAAGCAGCTGAATGGAGCCAACAATTTCTCTGGGAGGTTGCAGTTTGGATTTAACGAAGCATCAAATACATTTCAATTAACTATTAATGATGCCAAAAAAGAGGATAGTGGAATGTATTGTGCGGTAGCCAAAAATGAAAAGGGGGAATCCACTTGTTCGGCTCAGCTAGTTGTGCATGAGTGTTAGTATTTTGCTTAATCTTTTTTTTTTATTTTAATGCTTGTTTCATATAATCATCATGCTTCATATTTTATCACTGTATATTTTTTTGAATGTTACTTAAATTAGTTGGACCACCAAAATTTATGAAATCCTGAAGAAAAATTCTAAGCTAAAGTCTCCTCGACAACCCTCAAATACTCCCTATTTTTATTTGTAAAGTAAAGTAAAAACACATAAATTTGTTTTATAAAAATGGTTTTTTTTTCTCTCTAATAAATAACCACTTACAGCTCAACATAGTGTGAAAAGAACCATTTCTAACCACCCATTTATACAGAAAAAATAGCACTGGAAGGAACATGCTTATCTATACCAATAGTATACAAGCACAACTCACCCTAAACAGACCACGAATTTACTTAGGGTTAGTACTAGAATGTCACGAAGCCTTGGGCAAAGTATCCATCAACAATGAAAGCCACCTTAAGATGAATCAAAGGTCACGCCACACCGGAAGGTAACCGCCTTGCTGATTCAGAGGCCAAAAAAGTAGCCATCAAATAATTTTTGGACCTGGTCCTTCTATTGGTCTGACATAATCGGTAGTGACAGACCTAATTTAAGAACCTTCCCTTGTGAAATTTTAGGAAAGATGGGATAAAACAAGAAACTAGGAGATTTCAAGTTATTCTGACACTACAGTATATAAATGCTTGACTATGACTAGACAGAATCTGCGCTTGGTCAGAGACATTCTGACTGGTCATTGCCAATTTCGGAAGTATCTCCATGTCATGGGGTTGTCATAATTCGCACTTTGCAGGATGTGCGAACAAGAAGATGAGACCAATAGAAATATCCTTTACGATTGCTCAATGCTCTCATTTATTAGAAGATTTGTGTTCGGCTAACACCGGCCAATATAAGAGAAGCACCTTTTGGCAACGTTGTCAACTACATTAAATCTGTAGGCTGGCTCACGAGCTAGGACGTGCCTATTATCTTAGGAGCATGCACAGTGGGCCTAGTGAGGCCTAAGTGCCGTGGGTTAACCCACTCTCCACAAGTTAGAGACCTACCCATATATTTAATTAAAAAAATAATATAGCATATCTATACTTTTACATTACACAGCATTAGAAGAAGCTATGACTTCCAGTTCCTACTTGATAATAAACTTGAAGAATTTATCAAAAACAAGAAACATATTTTTCCTGTTAATCTATCTACTTAAAATACTTTGGTGATAAAAAAGTGGACATTCCAAAAAGTAACTTAATGTAGATGTTGCTTTGAATAAAATCACTATAGAAAATATTCTTGTGCTGAAATTCTCCTCTATTAACTTGTAAAATTAGTGACTCAAACGAGTGAGAAATATTGTCGCACGAGGCATAAACTAAGTGTGACAGTCACAAGAGTATGATAAATTACTTATGCACAAGTTAGATACAATATTTTTTTAACGATTACAAAATAATTTTATCAAAAAATTTAGGGGAAGCCGAGGCATAATGACCACCCTAAGAAAATGAAGTAATTCTGATATCGCCAGTTATAATAAGTATTTTAGTTCTATTTAGTTATATAATTATTAACTTTTATCACAAAATACAATTTTAAACTAAAACTCACTTAAAAATTAAAGAACATAAGGAAAAATATTAATTTAACGAACACAATATTTGCTTTTGAAGCACTTGTTTTTTAAACTGATCAAAAACAGCTGGCGAAGATAAATTAAAATTTGCTCATAGCCATATTCCACACAACAATAGGAACTATACGAACTAGACGAGATTTCGTCGGCTAAGTATTAGATCTCTGTAATATTTTGTATCATTGATTGATAGTAATTATTAATTCACACATATATTTGTAATATGTAATCATGTATGTTATTTTATGTTGGGACCTAAAAGATCTATTGTGCCTCCTTCTGTCGCTAATGCACCAAAGAAATGTCTCAATGCCTAACGACCCTTCCAATCCTATTTTCTCAGGAAAGTGTAGGATTTGAAGTGGCTTAAAGTTAGGTAAATTTCCCTGTTCTATTTGATATCTTCCTAGATATAGTGCCTTTGGATTCTGGAGAGCTACACATTCAGTTAGGATGTGAATGGAGGTTTCATCCTTCTCCTCACAGAATCTGCACTCACTATCCTTTACTACTCTCAGTTTATTTAGGTGTTCTTTTAGTCGGCAATGCCCGGTAAGGATCCCTGTTACAATACGTAGCCTGTTCTTGCTGAGGCAGATGCAGTCTTCTCATCTTTTCTGGTTATATTCACTCAAAAGTATCTTGGCCTGTTTTATTCCCAAAATATTGTTCAAATTATCGGTTCTTCTACTGCCCAATTATTTTTTTTATCTCTCCTAATATTATGTTACTGCTGATACCGCAGAATGGCTCAGGTCCTACAAAGGGTGTTTGAGCCTCTTTCCTTGAAAGACTATTTGCAATCTCGTTACCCTGTACCCCGTTATGTCCCGGGACCCAAGTGAGAGTAACTCTATTTTTCTCGTTTAGCTCATTTAATTGTTCTAGGCATCTCCAGACCATTTTTGAGCTGATTACGTAAGAGCTCAGCGCTTTGATGGCTGCTTGACTATCGGACATGATGATAATTTCTTGTCTATGACAGTTTCTCTCGATGTTAAACTGGATACACTTCATGATGGCGTGAATTTCCGCCTGCAAGATGCTTGGCTATTTTCCCAAGCTTTCGGAGCGCTTAGTTTCCGACCCATACACTCCTATTCCAGTTCCTTCTATGGTTTTGAAACCGTCCGTATACCAATGAATAGCCACGTCTTTCGGTTGCAAGCGCGATGTATTCTTGGCTCCATTATTTCTTGCAGCCCAACTCTGTGGTTTTGAAGTTTTCCACAAAACTGTACTTCTTTCATTTCATCCTGGGACATGTCGCAGGTATCTTAAGTCCTGAAGCAAGTATACTTTCGTCTGATTACTTCGTTCCTGATCATTATATATTGTGTCCTTTTTGCCACATTCTCTATCATCAAATGTAGAGGGGTGAGGTTTAAAATCACCTCCATTGCGGCCGTAGGACAGATTCTCATTGCACCAGTAATGGAAACACAGGCTAGTATTTGTTCTTTTGAGATATTAGCTTTCGTAGTAACCAAACTAGTTCTGTTACTCCAGGCTATAGCCCCGTAAGTGATGATTGGTCTCACTATTGTAGTATACATCCATCGCAGTATGTTTGGGTTACATCCCCATCGTTTACCTGCAATGTTTCTGCATAACATTAGGGCTTTTGTGGCCTTGTAATCATGTATACAAAGAGTCAGTAATTTTGAGGTGAACTTATTTTGTAACTACCCACTCCGAATCTAAGCAGTTTAAACTTTTACACAATTAAAGTGTGCCACAGGACTGTAACATTTTTAAAAACTGTTTTGCATTATATTATTCCGAAATATAGTATACAATCGAATATTTTGTTGATCCAACTAATTTGAT
The DNA here is from genome assembly GCA_927349885.1 of Psylliodes chrysocephalus. Taxonomy (NCBI): domain Eukaryota; kingdom Metazoa; phylum Arthropoda; class Insecta; order Coleoptera; family Chrysomelidae; genus Psylliodes; species Psylliodes chrysocephalus. Next base: position 54,347,994 of record OV651815.1, on the reverse strand, counting down.
TTTTTAGCAATAAATAATGAATGGTAAGTTTTTTATTGGATTTGAAAATTCTTGGTATTTTTGACATTTTGTTCGAATGCTGATAATTTAAAGTACCTGGAACTGACAATTACTAGAATTTTTTTTAAACCAGCTGTTATAACGCTATTACAGGTTAGATATAGGATCATTGTAAAATGTGTTCACAGGATTCATACTACCTAAATAACTAATACAGTCGTTTTCTCCTGATATTTATTTTGCCTTTTAAAAATTGTTTTCTAATCTAAAATTGAATTTCTTGACTTAAGTTTTCGGTTCATATATCTTTCAATTTCATTACAAAACTGGTATTATTATTCCTCACAGTTTTTTAAAATCATATTCAAAATCAGACAATGTACTATTTTGAATTAATTTATTTTTTGTTTAGTTTTATTGAATTGACGCATGGTATTGATTACCTACTCTTTGCGGATATAACCAAATATTATCTTTTAAATAATAAATTTTAGTTACTACAGAAGAGGCAGTTTCTAAAGCTAGTACAGATAAGCCAGAATTCCTAATATCCATGAAAGATGCTGAGCTGTTAGAAGACACATACCTTCGATTTATGGTCAAAGTTGCTGGTGAACCACATCCTGACGTTGCCTTGTAAGTAAACATTAGTTGTAGATAAATAAATAACTGATTTTTGTAGTAATTGTCGTTATTTTAAAATATTTTCCATTTTAGCTTTAGAGAAGGAAAGAAGATACCAGAGAATTCGGAGAAATACCAGATCGTCAAAGAACATGCTGATAAAGGTTTCTATGAGCTTGTGATACCAGTGGTCAAAAAATCAGATGCAGGTTGTTACAAATGTGTCGCTACAAATAAACATGGAGAAACGCATTCAGAGTCAAACCTTACAGTAACTGGTGAGTTCTTTTGAATAATATCGTAAATTTTGTTGACATTTTATATCCATTTTTATCAGAATGTTAAAGCGAAATGTTGTGACTACATTTTTACTTTATTTAACTGAAATAAGTAATAGACTAATAGTAATGAAATGGAATGCCAATGGACTGCTGTAGCACCAAAAAGAATTGCAAGCAATCTTAGACATAGAAAGCATAGACGTAGTATGCTTAATTTCAGTGACTCACTTTACCAATGAGTCCTTTATTAATGGACCCCGCAATAATCTTATGGAAATTGGGTTTCTGTCAAATTATCTGAATTTTTGATATGTTGTAGATTTTATCATCCTGAACAAAAGTCTACATAGACACAAAGTGCCAAAATGAATATTTTGGCAGCTACGGAGCTGCCAAAGCTCCCCTGACCCGTTGCAAAGCTATGTATTTTCAATACTATTTACAGATGTCAAAAGCATATCTTAATTATTCTTATATATAGGGTAATGTTTTTGAGGTCACTGGATTCAACCCTCATGTCAGACTGGACAGGTGTCAATTCAATGTAAACGAGGAATATAAAAGTAAATATCCTCTTTTCACATTGAGAGTTTGGGTTTTTGAGGTCGCTGAATTCAATTCTCATGTCAAATTGGACAAATTGACACTTGAGAGCTGTCAGTTGACTGTCAACGAGGAATATAAAAGTAAATATCCTCTTTTCACATTGAGAGTTTGGGTTTTTGAGGTCGCTGAATTCAATTCTCATGTCAGATTGAACAAATTGACAGTTGACAGCTTTCAATTCACGGTCAACTAGGAATATAAAAGTAAATATCCTCTTTTCGCTGTCAACTGTCAACTTGTCCAATCTGACATGAGAATTAAATTCAGCGACCTCAAAAACCCAAACTCTCAATGTGAAAAGAGGATATTTACTTTTATATTCCTCGTTGACCGTAAATTGACAGCTGTCAACGGTCAATTTGTCCAATCTCACATGAGGATTAAATCCAGTGACCTAAAGAACATTACCCTATATATTATAATAATTAAAATTTGCTTTTGACATATGTAAATAGTATTGAAAATGAATAGTTCTGCAACGGGTCAGGGGAGCTTTGGCAGCTCCGTAGATGACAAAATATTCATTTTGGCACTTTGTGCCCATGGAGACTTTTGTTCAGGATGACAAAATATCAAAAATTCAGACAATTTGACAGAAACCCAATTTCCATAAGATTATTGCGGGGTCCTAAATTTAAGGGATATAAGGTTAATCATATTATTCATCCCTAAAATGGAGTACGAAAGATGGTAGCGCAGTAATAATAAAATAAGAAGCGGGATACAAGATTGAGGAATATCAGGCTACTTTAATAATGATAAAATCTAACATATGATGTTATAGTAACTTCTACATATTGTCCTCCAAGACATAACGTTAAAAAAGAATAATACCTAGACTTCCTTTATAAACAAGGACCTAGATATATCATTGGAGGCGACTTTAATACAATACGCACCCATTGAGGCTCTAGACTAATAACAACTAAGGATACAAATCTAAAAGAAGCAATGACACAGCTAATATGTGAGTCGCATTCAACTGGCATATCAACTTATTGGCCCACAAATAGAAATAAAATAGCCGACCTAATAGAATTTTTTGTTTAACGAAATATTTGGTGAACTATATCCGAGTTGATGAAGCATGGAACATGAATTCAGATCATTCGCCCATTCTCCTCACTCTCATCCAATATAAAAGCGTTATAAGTTTAATAAACATTAGAACACTTTGGAAAAGCTTCAGGCTGGACCTTGAAAAGAAAAGGAATCTTTCAGTTCCGTTAAGAACAACAGCACTGTTGGATAAAGAAGTAGATCTACTTGTGTTTAATACACAGCAAGCAGCATGGGATAATAGGTACCCCAATTATTTGACAGGACAAAACTATCGTAAAGAAATAAGGAACCTAATCTATGCAAAAATAAAAATAAATAAAACTTAAAAAAGCTATCCAACATTTAAAAAGAGAGAGAAAATAAATGAAAAATTATTTTGTTAATGAGTACCTTAGTTATGGAAAGATACAAAGCGATTGAAAAGGCCCACGATGCAGAATGCTCTAATCAGGAATACAGATGATACCACTATACAACATCAGTATATATTTGATGATTTGAGAAAGAACTTGAACGTCATCTGACCCAAACTAGCACAGCAAATTTATGTCTAGGAATCTCGACAGTCAATGTGGTTGATGGTCTAGGGCAGCGTTACTTAAAGTGTGGTCCGCGGAGCCCTGGTGCTCCGCAAAGCCTTTGTGGGGTCTCTGCGAAGAAAATAATAAAAAAAGCAGTACTGTCGCTACAAAAGGGAGGGACCTTGAGGACTTTTTTTTTAGTTAGAAGTCACTTAGAGGAAGGAGACTATGATTTTTGCTTATTTTGCTTAGATGCAGATGGGCGTTACTTTATGACTTCTTATTCTCACCTGGTTTGAGGCCTGTTTTTTTAGAGTCACTAAGAGGAAGGACAATATAGACTTTTTTTTAGAAATGTGTTTAGGGCTCCGTCAAATATTTCGCTTTTCAAAAAGGTTCTGTCACCAAAAATGTTTGAGAACCACTGGTCTAGAGGCAAGGGCATATGTCTAGAGGATAATAAGGATGTCTGGGTTTGAATACGGGCGATGACAGGCTTTTTTCCATTTTCCAAGTATTAGTTTTCAAATCTAAGATCTTAATAATTCGTAGGGGATTTTCTGAAATTTGTTTCAGAATTTTAAAATTATTTAGCCACTTATTTTAGATATTTCTGACTTTTTGGATTTTGATCTACTATTATTCGATTCAATAAATTCACAATATTCAATTATTTTGTTGACTAACTTAACAAAAATGCACTATTCCGTAGAATTAATTTAATAAGCCTTTAAGTAGACATCTGTCTACAACGAGATATTGGCGATTATCCACCCTTTACCATTTACAATTTTTTTTTAATGAAAAACCTCACGACAAGCAAGAATAAAATCATAATTTGAGTTGTCACATTAGGTAGGTACGTCATGACAATTTTTTTTTTATATTTACCTACTACATTTAACCGTTGCCGTTGTATAAAACACTAGGAATTAATAGTTCTTTATGCTACAATGATTACTAATCCATTTTATTTCTTTATTTCTACAGTAACTTTAACAATATGAACAATATAAAGTCACTGTATTTATTTCTAACCTCCAGTACCCTCTATTGTTAAAAAGCTGAAACAGGTAGTCTCGCGACGTACAAAGATATAAATAATGTGGCCTTATTTCTCAATAGGAAGGATTGTAATCAGTAACTTATAAGTACTACTTTCCAAAATTTAACAGAAATTTACTTTTCTCTAAAAATACATTTGATTTGTCCAAAAGATTAACAAATAATAAAGAAATTACAGTTTTCTACAGTATACTCTAGCGTTTAGTGCATTTAGTTGACGCTTCGAATCAAAGATGCCGCATGAGGTATTATTTTTACTATTTTTATTTAAAAGTTTTTTTTTGACATTACCAACAAATCTGTGAGTAAATTGATTATTTAAAAATTTTTATTTATTGGTCTAAAAATTAAATGCTATTATTAGTTTAAAATAAAATTTTGAAAATAAAAAATAAGGTCAGCAAATAGAGAACTGTCAAAATATGTTTAGTGGTTTATTTTCAGTTTATTATAGCTTTATACAAATGGGAAAACATTTCACAAAAACAAATTCTTAATAAAAAGTTTTGCATCACTTGGAAATCCATAACTAAGTATTAAATTTATAAAAATGTAGGACCTATATATTATACAAGGAAAAATAATGAACTATAATGAAGAAAAAAGTATTTCATCTTTATTTTATCCAATTTCAGAAAAATTATAATCAGAGATGCATCAAGTTTGATAATTTGAGCAACTATTTGACTTTACTTGATAATCAAACTTTTCCAAATTTAACTGTTTTTCTTGATTTGAAGTTTCATCGGTATAATATTTAATTTGTTTTGAAAATTTTAAACTGTTTGAACCCTGAATATTTGATTGCATACCTCTTGGCGCAAAGTTGCATTCGTTGTCTAAACAAAGTCTGCTTTAATTAATGAACAAGAAAGGAACATTGCCAACTGGGTAAATTATCCTGTGAGATAAAGGAAAAAGAAGAACATTGCCAACGCCCACACAAAAACTTACCAGAGAGGCGATTGTCGGGGGGAGGGGGGGCTTTGAACGTTGCAAATCATTTCCTTCTATTAATTAGACCCCAACATAAAGTAAAAACTCTTGACAGTACAGACTGGGGAAAAGATTGATTTGAAGGAAGATGCAGTGGTGAAATTGAAAGAGATTTTTAAACGGGATCACAAAATAACAAACTACAGCCACAGCTTATACAATACAGCTAAAACACTCTCTTGGCGGCAACGGTTTGCGTCGATTTCGTCGCGCATCGCTTAAGCTCCGCCTTCGAAGGGAAAAGACGGTTTTGGTGTTCAGAAGCGTACTTAGGTAAGGTGTTGAGTCGTGCGTATAATTTCGTTGATTGTATAATTTCGTGGAGCCTATAATTTCGTTGATTGTATAATTTCGTGGAGCCTATAATTTCGTTGATTTTGTTTGAGTTAAAGGTACTGTTATTATTTTGGTGACTCTTTAGCTATGAGTAGAATGAGTAAAAAAAAAGACATCATTCTGTTTGTGCAGTCAAAAGCTGTTTTAATAAGGGTTATATCTGCAAGAAAACATTCTTTAGTTTTCCCAAGGACCCAAACCGATAAGTACCACATTATAAGAAATTTTCATTGTTAAAAATATAATTTATACAGGGTATCCCATTAGTGCGTTATTGTTCATTATTTTGATGTAGACACGCAAGAAAGTTTTAAATAAAAGTTATATGGATTTGAAAAATACCTACATATTTTAAAAATATCTGGATATACAGGGTGTCACGTTTTTGCCTGGCAAATTAAAATGTATGTTTTTTAAATGGAACACCTTGTATTTTATTTTATGATAAAATTATTAACACCCTAAATTATTGTAAAGACGAATTGATACAGAAAATTTTTATCAGGTATGTGTGTGGTTACCTTTTAATAAAAGCCTTGCGGATCCACTCCTCTGCGATACCTGTCTTAAATATAACAAAGATCACGTTGAATTAGATGATTTTTCTTTTTATTGCTTTTTAAAGGCATATGATAACGCCAATCCAGATACATTTGGAAATCTGCAACTGTCAAATGATGAATTTGTAGAACTAATATTCAATATTGAAAAGATATTTCAAAATAATTTTGAAGAATTGGCTACAAAAAATAACATTTGTACCACACTTTTAGAATTAATTAACCCAATACCCTTTAGTCATCCATGCTAACGTTTTCCAAAAGAATAACTTATTTTATTGTATGTTTAATCTCAATAACTAAAAAATATACTGACAATTAGTTTGACAGAATTGTCATTTATTTAAAATTTTAAAAATAATAGCAGTCGGTTGATCAAAATATGAACGGTGATTGGCGAATTTATTTTTGTTTGCAGTGTTCTCACTACCTAGAATGGATATGAAATATATTCGTTCAATTGAAGGCAATAGCATACTTTTTCGTTTTGTAATCTGTGCATGGATATTAGCCAATCTATGCACATACTACAAAACGAAAAAGTATGTTATTGCGTTCAACTACGAATATATTTTATATCCATTTTAGGTAGTGAGAACACTTTAACAAAATTAAATCTACAAATCACAGTTCATATTTTGGTCACCCAACTCCTATTATTTAAATTTTTTTAAATAGGTGACAATTCTGTTAAACTAATTGTCAATATATATTTTAGTTATTGATATTAAATATACATTAAAATTTTTGTGTAGACTCGATAAATAATAGCATTTTTGTTTTTTTGTTTTTATTGTGTCCACATTTAAAAAAAAAAAAATTTTATTCAAACTACATGATACTAATTTAATTACGAGTATTAAAACTAAAGTCCTGAAAGTTTCGGTGAAGATGAGGACAGAGCATCTGCCTTCCACGCGAAAAGCCCGGGATCGAATCTAGGCCAAGGACTAATTAATTTTTCATGTTAATTTTATTTTATAAATTAGTCAACTTCGTAAATTATTTTAAAATTAGTTATTTTGTCTAAATAACCTAAAATAATTTTTTAAATTTGTAGATTTTCGTTAGTGGGTCGTAGAAAAAATATACTGACCATATCGAGTGGATTGTTCATGTCACAATCAGACGATTGAGTACTCCGCATACGACGTCGTGCTCAAACTTCGTCTTTGTGTGATATTGCTATCATATCCACCCTTGTTGAACAAACTATAATTTATTTGTTTTCTTGGTTTAAACCAAAACTTAAGTTTTACATCAGAAATAGGAACTAAATTAATTTACTTTTTAAGTTTTCTTACAAAAATCGATATTACTTTCTCCAAGTACAAATTTAGTACCTACCTAAAATAAATACTAATTATGTAATATCGTGTAATATTGTAATTCAAATTTCACATTACTATAAAGTTTCAAAATTCCCTACTTCGGTATGATCAGATAAAAATTGAATATATTATATTAATAAAAACTGTCAAAGTATTACTTCTACAAATCTGTATTTCAATTAATAAGAATACATCTAAATATAACCAATATTGTTAAAATAAAAGCACAAATTCTTTATAATTCCAAAATACCATAGAGTTCCCAGACCTCAGTCGAAGCATTCGTTTATCTAGGTATAAACCCTTTGCGCGAAGAGTAACACTTGCCAGAGACACGGGGTACCACTTGATTTGCATCCACGAGCGTGACACAATTCTTTAACAATTGAAGCCCTTGGTGTAAAACGGATTTAAGCCACAATTTGTCGTGAAGTGACTGTTTTAGCTCAAAACATTTGTTAACGAGGATTTTACTAGCCACATACAAATTATTTTACCTCTAATCCGAAAGATGTGCTATTTTTCGTAATATTTATATTTAAATAATGTTTCTAATTATATTTGACAGATTTAAAACAAATTAAAAATTTAATTTCCCAAAACTTACTTAATATGGCATGTAACCAACCTTATTACGCCAAGGTTTTCAATTTTTTCAATAATAAAAAAATTGTTTAATCCGGGCCCGACTTTTCCCTCGAATCTAACAGAGATAGCACCATTCCGTCTTGCTTGGTTCTCGACCGCCAGATCAAAGACGCCGACACGGAGTTGTGGAGCTGTATTGTATAAGCTGTGCTACAGCTCCTTTCGCACTCGCATCCTACGTAACACACTGACGTTACAGGGACGTCATTTATTGGTCATCTGTTACGTAATTTTTCACCAAAGATATGACGTCAAATTGACGTCCAGCTAACGTCATGTCACGGTCCAGCGACGTCATAATGTCACATAATATGTCCAATTGTAACGTTAATATGGTGTGAGTTGTGCAGCCTATACCCAAAAAGGAGGCTCCTATGGGGCTTATAGGAAATATTATTACAGATAGATAATATTAACCAGATAGATAATAATTAAATATAAAAAATTAATATAACTAAATATTACACACCATGAATACTGGACACTAAATTTCAGAAGAAGCTAAACAAATAATTAAATAAATAACCAACTATATTTGCACTTTAATTAAAAAAAAATATATATATATACAGGGTGGCTCACGCTCAACGGGACGGAGCTTTATGGGAAAACGACCAAAGATATAAAAAATTCGTTTGGGAGGAATACGTAGGTTACAGACGGCTACAATTTAAAATTTGTTAGATGTATACAGGATGTCCCACATAAGAAAAAAAAAATTAGTTCATTAAAAATTATTCAAACAAGAGTAAACAATTAATTTTTGGGAGACTTTTTTTCCTTAAAAATTCAAATAAATCAAAAACTAATAATAATAGTAATAGGGAACCTTTAGTTAACTGACATTATTTTTGATGTAGTTTTTAATTCTAAAATAAAAAACAGGGTGTTCCATTAAAAATAATATAACTGTATATTTTCTCTTATGTGGGACATCCTGTATACATCTAACAAATTTTAAATTGTAGCCGTCTGTAACCTACGTATTCCTCCCAAACGAATTATTTATATCTTTGGTCGTTTTCCCATAAAGCTCCGTCCCGTTGAGCGTGAGCCACCCTGTATAACGTAAAAAAATTACGTGATATTGACGTCACATTTATGACGTCTCTAAGACGTAATTTTTAGGTTATGTGACGTCCGAGACTAATTATCACTAAAAAGTGACGTCGCGGTGACGTCAGCGTGCTAGCTGGGATCATCTTCAAAATCAAACAAACGGAAGACAGAACAACGACAGTAAATTTGATATCGATTTATTTGGTTTGTTCAAAAAGTCTCCATTATGTCACGATGCTTTGGCCAAAGTATCCGTCAACAATGTGGTTCCCTTAAGATGAATCAAAGATCACGCCATATCTTGCTAATTCACTAGCCAAGAAGGTAGCCAATTAAATTATTCTTGGATCTGGCCCTTCTATTGGACCGACAACATTGGTAATGACAGACCTAATTAAAGAACATTCCCTTGTGACACTGAAGGAAAGATAGGATAAAACAAGAAACTGCAAAGTTGCCAGGGAGATTTTAATTTACCCTGACAATAATGCAGCAAACAAATACTTGACTATGACTAGACAAAATCTACGCAGATCACAGGTATTCTGACTGATCATTGCCAAGTACGGAAGCAAGTCCATATCATGAGACTGTTAGAATCCGCTTTCTGCAAAGGATGCGAACAAGAAGATAAAACCATCGAATATATCCTTTACGAAGTATTGACGCTTTCATTTATTAAAAAAATTGTTTTTGGCCGATATAAGAAAATCACCTTCTGACGACGCTGTAAACTACAATAAATCTGTAGGCTGACTCACGAGCTAGCTGGTGCTTATCAATTTAGGAGGATGCACAAGGGGCCTAATGAGGACTAAGTTCCCTAGGTAGACAATTTTTCAGGGTAGCACTGTAATTTTAAACGATCTTAGTACGAAATTTAATGTACTTAGTTTGACAAGTGTGATTTTGTATTCGGTAATCTCGTCCAGAGAAACACATTTCCTGGACTACATGCCCTAGACTTTCGTCGGTAAGCACTATGGGTCGTCAGTAGGGTTGAATTAATATTAAAATTCAGATTAAAAGTATACTCGGTGGTGCCACTAGATTTAAAAGTATAATTTTAGGACAAACAATTTTAAGAACAGTGTCTCATAAAGTTGTTAAGAAAATAAAATGAGAATTAAACCTGAAAAATAATTAAATAAAATACCTTAAGCTCATATTCAATATTTATCATTTTTTGCTGGTTGACATGTTAGTTTTTTTTAAAATTTCGTTATTATTCAGATTACAGCCTATATATATGAAATACAAAACAAGTAAACTGGTTTATACGATTTAATATTTAACTTGAATATATACATACATTTTTCTAGCGCAAGATATCACAAAAACAGTAATATACTAAAATATAGACTTTCAAGAAATTAAGGACACTGTGGTTCCCATTTTTCAGATATCTTATGGTTTTACGCTATTAACGAGAAAACAAGTCTAATAAATAAGTTTAAACCATTACATAAATCTGATTCATTTAGACCAGCGTTACTCAAAGTGTGATCCGCGGAGACTTGCGGTCCCGCAAAGCATTTCTGGGGGCTGCGCGAAGAAAATAATAGTCCTAACAAAAGAAAGCAGTACCTATCGCTACAACGGGACTTGGTTTGAGGACCTTTTTTTTAGAATTCAATAAGAGGAAGGAGTATAAGGAGTATATGATTTTGATATAAGGACTTTTTTTTGAGGCCAGAGGAAGGATGATACGATTTTGAGGATTTTGTTGTAGGGGCTCCGCAATGAAACATGAGGGACCTGGCAAGAGGCTAGAGCAAGGAGCATTTTGGTCGGAGGTCTTTTTTTAGAAATGTGTTTAGGACTCCGTTAAATATAATGCTTTTCAAAAAGGTTCCGTCACCAAAAAAATTTGAGAGCCTTTGATTTAGACAATAAAAAAGATTAAAATGTTGAAAAATCAGCTCTCTAATATTATAAAAAAAATACTTAAATCAATACCTTAAAAAAATGAGCTGTTTACCAGTCTCCGGGCAGCGTAAATAGAAAAGCTACTTCAATACGTCCCCCAGGCAGTGACCAACTAGACTAGGGTTTTTATGCGTTATTCGTGCAGAAAACCTACTTGAATATAGCCCCGGATGGTGCTGTATTGGAGTAGAATTTTCCTGTCTTTAGGCGGCGTAATATTCTGTAATTGACACTTTAGTACGGCAAGTGTGCCTTTATTGGTTATGTTTGGTTATGTTTATACCGTGAGGCGGCTCGGTATTCGATTGTTTATAAACAAAAAGTGAATTAAGAATATACCCTACCAATAAAATGGAAGAAACTATTGAAATATTACTTAGTGCAATATTAACTGACTAGCGAATCGTGAAAATGGACGGTCAAAATGACGAAAGTTATAAGTACTCTGCCTTTTCAATGCAAGTTAAATGAAAAAGACTGCTACATTTTGCTAATTCAAGATCCCGAAAAATGCACTGGACTTTTAGAAATTTTTTGAAAGATCCAAAAATATAACCGAAGTTACACAGGTTGATGAAAAAACATTTAAAGTTCAGAGCGAACGAACATTAGAGTACTACGTAGTTGGTCGTGTAATTGGATTTTGCACTTGTTCAAGTGGAAGTGGTGGCAACTTTTGCAAACACCTACTAGCAGTTGAAAATAAGTACTGTATTATGTTTCAATCTGCCCTGCTGCTATCTGAAAAGGATCGCCAACAGCTTACATATCTGGCTCTAGGAAAAGAAATTCCACTATCTTCCTTTGAAGACATCAATTCACCTGTTCATGAAGGATCATCTAATGAACACACATCTGATCAAACTACATCTCAGCAAGCGGAGTTAGGAGCACCATCAAAATTTAACATTCCCATTGACCAAATAGGTCTTGACAATTACAATATCATAGTCCACAAAATAAATGAGTTTACACGAATTGGTCAAGTTTTACAAAGTCAAGCAAATATAAGCCATATACCACAGATACAAATAAGAATCGCAACCTGATTATCAATTACTATATAGAACTTTTTTATATACAGAAATTTGCCGCTATACTAGAAACTCTACAGACTTCCATCACAGATCATGTCATTTGCGTATCACAAAACAGCCGGTAGGAGATCAAGAAAAATTAAAGACAACCAACATCTATTTCAAGGCGAAAAGCTAGAGGTATTTCAGAACGACGAATTTAAGCTGGACGTCCTGTGAAATTAGAACACCAAGGCGCCAAAAAGCGACCCCATAATAAAACATTCAATACTGAGAATAATTTACAGTGTGCCAAAAAACATTAATAAACAATTTAAATAGCACCACACTTACAGGTAAAAACGTCGCCACTTGATTATGAATTATTACTGAATAAAACTTATATCTACAGTAATTTACCAAAGAACAACCCACAAAACTACCTCAAGCCAAGAGCTAAAGATGCCTATTTCAGTTAAGGTGCCAAAAAGCAACCCCATTATATAGCCTTCAATATTAAAAATTATTTACAGTATGAGAATAAATATTAATAAACTATGCCATTACAGGTTTTTTTTACGTAAGAAAACACGGGCTGTACTGAAGTAGTATTTCCACATGTTTAAGTAGCGTAATAACGCGCAATCCTACTCCAACACGGCACCATCCAATGATATATTCAAGTAGGTTTTCTGCACGATTAACCCATAAAAACCCTAGTCTAGTTAGTCACTGCCTGGGGGACGTATTGAAGTAGGTTTTCTATTTACGCCTCCGGGCATACGCCTCAACTGTCTTTGCTCGACTCGAGGTAGACAAGAAATCTGATGCGCAGATTGGGCTCGTATTCGGTGGTGGCTCGGTAAAAACAGAAATTTCCTATTGTAAACACGAGGCAAGTTGCCAAGATTAGTCGCTCTAACCCGGGTATCCCAACACCTTACCACAAATGCCCACGAAACAGGGCGATGAATTTCATCATCGGAAATTGGTGGGAACTGCTTAACGCCTAATTATGGTTGAGGTTACTTCAGTATATAAAAAACAATGAATCCAACTGATATAAATCCTTTCTAACCTCAAATAGGAAAGAAAACGTGATTGGAGTTGGACGTACCTACTAGGTTTTAATTCCCTGGCAGAGGAAAAATATCCGCCATCGCGGCTAAGGCTAATTGGAAACTTCTAATGGATTTTTTAGGTCTTCACGTCTCTGTTGGCTTTCCTAAATCTATTAGGAATCCTCCAGTTAGATTTGATTAAAACCCCAGGGCAACAAAATCTATTTACCCTGATAAATATCTGAAGCCATCATAAAAAAGGTTTTTAAAAGAATCTTGGTTAATACACCAAACTAAAGACTTGCTGCTTCTTGAAAACCTAAATCAGAAAAGAACGACTGTCTTTGGATTTATTTGAATAACTTTGTAATCACAGATTATACTATTTCAAATACACTTACGTAACTGGTTGCATACAAGTAGGGTCATGTCCCGAGAACCACCACACTGTCGTTGAAAATATCACACGCTCTTATGATTTATTCGAAATGAAACCCATACAGGATGTATCGCCTAATTATTTGTTGTATGCGCTGGAGTTGGAAAATTGTCAATTTTCACGTTACAGCACTTATGTTAGGCGAAAAACCGGTCCGACGTTTTTCTTATTTACCTCAAACAATTTAAAATTAAAACTATTTGATAAAAACTGTTTGACTTGATTTGATTTTTAAGTTAAACTGTTTAATGCATCCCTGATTATAATAACTGATCAAACGGAAAAGATTACGCTAACTTGTATTTAGACCAAAGCATACTGACGCATTCGTTTGCAAAATTGTTTTAATTCGAAATTTTTTTTTTAAATATCCGGAAGGCTTGCCTAATTATAAAAATGTAAGATGACACTCGATATTTGTTGATGTTATTGTTTAAACAACGAAAAACTAATTAAGCTAGAAAAAATGCATTTTTTGCAATGAATTAATTTTTTTTTTGTATTCTTTAGGATATTTCGAATAAAAAAAGTCCTTACGCCCATCATCGTATCTTCAACCCTTTAATTGTTATGAATTTTTTAAAATCCAAAATTGACGAAAATTCTAATTTTCTTGAATTAAATAATATACCTTAAAATTTAAAATGCTATAATTTTAAATTTTTTACCGAATATTCAAACTATAATAAACAAAATTACCTAAATAAATTTTCAAAATTTTGTTTGTTGTTATGTTTTTTTTTTACGTTATAACAATATGCTTCGTACGCGCCACGATGCCACGAAAAAGATTGTTCACTAGTATTTTCATTAAACAACAAATTAAATCGCACAGTCACGTTATCGTTTTGACGAAGAGTTGCATTTTTTAATTTCAATTATGTAACAGGTTTCGGACACTTCACTAACGCCTCGCCATGATCACAAAATAAACACTTTTTGTAGTCAGATAATATATATATATTTTTTAAATTAAAGAGAACGACATTATTATTACACGACTGCAAAGTAAACCAGTAGATGTAGAATCGAGCAAGACTGATTAACAACTGAAAAATAATTTTCAAAACGAGCCAAAATCTCTAAGATAGGGTTAAATTTTCTATTTGGAAGGTTGTAAAAATTGTTTATGACAGGAAAAAAAAAATAGAAGAAGAGTTAAACTTACAATTTTTTTAAAATACGAAATAAGTCCCTTTACCTATTTGTATTCATAGTGCAAAAGATTGAAAATCATAAAAAATATTCATATTTATAGTACTTACTCTCAATATTAAAAAAAATAAATTGTTTTCCTCATTTTTGTTAAATGGAGAAAGGCTTGGTTATTTTTGAAATCATAAAATTTTATAACCCCAGTAAGCCTACTATGTTCATTGTAACAGGTAGACATATTTCACGGATCACGACAAGTGCATTTGGCCTTTTTATCGTATTGAAAAAAAAAAGGTTGAAGAAGATTTTACTTCTCAGGCAGTATCTGACAATAATTTTTTCATGAATAAAAATAAATGTTAAAAATAAATGTTTCTGTTAATTTTAATATATAAAAAAGTTATCAAAAGTATCTAAAAAAGTAAAAAAAAATTACATGATACAAAACTATTAATCGGCAAATATAACAAAGTGTTATGAAAAATGTTAATAATAATTTTTTTAAACTTATTACCTCTAAAAAACAGCAAAAAAATTATTCAGCGCGTCATCGGGCTTTTCCTTACCCATCTTATACATTGAGTTGGAAGTGCACGCAAAGTACACGCGCGTAGGAAGCATATTGTTATAACGAAAAAAAAAAACATAACAACAAACAAAATTTTGAAAATTTAATTAGGTTATTATGTTTATTATAGTTTGAATATTCGGTAAAAAATTCAAAATTATAGCATTTTAAATTTTAAGGTATATTATTTAATTCAAGAATATTAGAATTTTCGTCAATTTTGGATTTTAAAAATTTCATATTAATTAAAGGGTTGGAGATACGATAATGGACGTAAGGACTCTTTTATTCGAAATATCCTAGAGAATATAAAAAAAATTAATTCATTGCAAAAAATGCATTTTTTTGCCTTAATTAATTTTTCGTTGTTTAAACAATAACGTCAACAAATATCGAGTGTCATCTTACACTTTTATAATTAGACAAGCCTTCCGGACATTAAAAAAAAATTACGAATTAAAACAATTTTGCAAACGAATGCGCCACTATTCCCTGCACTAATTGTGATTTACGCCAATTTAACTTGCAACTGCGAACTTTAGTGCGGCTCCTATTAAATTCCAAGTGATGCAGAAATTTTTATCAATATTATTTTTTGTAATAAGAGGAACCTTATTCCTCCATTTGTATAAAATTTTATTGAACACAGTGTATAAAAATTGAAATATTTCTGTGCAGTTTTTACATTCAAAAAGAAATTATTATAGAAACAATGTTTTCTGAAAAACTAAATAATATTTTTAAATATTTCCAATTACGCAAATTTATAAAATCTTAATTTTACCCCTCTTGTAGGAACGTTTTCTAAACTCTCAAATCTATTATCCTTATTTCTGTGATTCCCAATAACGATAAAAAAAAATCAATAACTCAATGTCTTCTCTTTTTACATAAACTTGATATTTTTTTCAACTGACTTTCTAGATTATTTATTGTTTCGGCCTTTACTTGATGAAAATCCATTTAATTTTGAAAGAGTAAAACCAAATTTGGTAGATTTTCACACTTTTATTTTAAAAATAAAATTTTTAAAAAAACACTAACATGACATATGTTTCGAAGTACAACTTCTTTTTCAAATGTGACTATCTACAATTCGGTATCCAATATATATACGAAATAATTTAACAAAAAAAAGTACTTAAGAAAACATCAATAACATTACAAAATAAACTAACTATTTAAAGTAAATAAAGGTACTTAGGTAATTATAATATCCATCAAATAACAATAAGATAGCCCATTACCGGGATTATCTCACAGAAAACTGGGAAAGAGATTTAATAAGGGTGAATTATTAATATCATTTAGTAAGTATCGGATCATACATTTTTTAAAAGATTTGTTAACTTAACCACCACAAATTTCTCTGATCCAGAACAATCTCTAATAGAAAAAGGGTTTAAACACAACATCGAACCTAAGATAAATACTTCGAACTTAGAAATTTTGGGAATAGAAACAGAAATTGCTTTAAAAGATTCATATAATACTTTGTCTCACAAATATCATACTGCAAATATAATTAAAACACAATTTTTACGTAATAACAATTCAAATCAAGACAGTAAGTTAATTAAAACTATAAAGGATAAAACAAAACAGGATGATATCATTTTCACTCGTGCCGATAAGGGAAATACAGTAATTGCTATTAATAATATAGATTATATTGACAAAACTCTTTCATTTTTACAAGCAAGCAATAATTATAGCATACTCAAATTTGATCCAACAGATAAATATCAAAAAGAACTAAAACGTAATATTCAGATTTCAACAGCAATTTTTGATTCTAGAGAAAAATTCAAACTAATACAAATGAACCCTCAACCACCACAACTTTATTCTTTAATAAAATTACACAAAGAGAACTATCCTATTAGACCAGTTGTGTCATTTGTCACGGCTCCATCAGTTAAACTTTCACACACATTAATTAAACTTATACAAGAAAACTGCAAATTCAATTCAAAGTATAGTATAAAAAATTCTTATGAATTAACAGAAAAATTAAAAAACATTAAATTACCTAGTAACACAAAATTAGTATCGTTCGATGTAACAAACTTATTTCCTAGTATACCTCCTAAAGAAACAGTTAAGCTAGTAGAAAAACTTATTAGATCGTAATCAAGTCAATATTATAATCAAAGAAGAAATCCAAAATTTGTTAAACATTTGCCTAAAACAAAATTATTTTCAATTTCAAAATAACATCTATTCAGCAAATGAAGGTCTTATTATGGGGAACCCATTAAGCCCGTTGCTTGCAGAAATATTTATGGATAATATAGAAAATAAAATTCATAGCAATAATTTAAGTAAACATTGTCTGTATTGGCATAGATATGTTGATGATATATTGACTGCTTTTACTGGTAGTAGTAGACAGTTAAATTCTTTATTAGTTTTTATCAATACTATACACCCTAATATTAAATTTACTATGGAAACAGAGAAGGATAATTCAATTAATTTTTTAGACTTAAATATTATTAAAAATAATAAAGGCCATAGTTTTGGGATATTTCATAAGCCATCACATACGGATATTACAATAAATAATAGTTCATCTCATCCATACAAACAAAAGCTGGCAGCATACAACAGTATGATCCATAGATTAGTTAATATTCCCCTTACCAAAGAGAACTTCACAAAAGAATTAAATATCATTAAACAAATCGCAGTAAATAATAATTTTAATTCAAAGTTAGTAGACAACATTTTAGAGAAAAAACTTTTTAAACAGGCTATTCAACAAGTTTATCCCATAATTAAAGATCCAAATTGCAGATATAAGAGTCTTACATATATAGGAGCTCCTAGTGAAAAGGTATCATCATATTTAAAAAACCAAAATATAAACGTAGCTTTTAAAACCAATAATACGCTTGGGAAGTATATTAAAAATAATAAGGGTAAAATTAATCCTAATAATAAATCGGGGGTATATAAATTAAATTGTGGTAGTTGTCCAAAATTGTATATTGGTCAAACAGGCCGTACTTTCAAAAAACGCTATTCCGAACATTATAATAGCTATACAAAAAACAAAAATAATTCTTCTTACTCAAATCATATTTTAGCTGAAAATCATTCTTTTACAGACAACTTTGAAATTTTACATGTAGAAAATAAGAGCCTTAAATTAAACCATTTAGAAACACTTGAAATAAATAGATTTAAAAATTCAGTAACTTACTAAATGATCAATTAGATATTAATAATTCACCCTTATTAAATCTCTTTCCCAGTTTTCTGTGAGATAATCCCGGTAATGGGCTATCTTATTGTTATTTGATGGATATTATAATTACCTAAGTACCTTTATTTACTTTAAATAGTTAGTTTATTTTGTAATGTTATTAATGTTTTTTAAGTACTTTGTTTTGTTAAATTATTTCGTATATATATTGGATACCGAATTGTAAATAGTCACATTTGAAAAAGAAGTTGTACTTCGAAACATATGTCATGTTAGTGTTTTTTTGAAAATTTTATTTTTAAAATAAAAGTGTGAAAATCTACCAAATTTGGTTTTACTCTTTCAAAAAAAAAATGACTTTCTAGAATTCAAACCACCCAGCATTAGTTAATTAATAATTTTCCATATAATTTATACTGGATTAAATAAAAAAAATTAATGCTCGCCATTGATGGTCTTTGGGTGGAATTTATAAAGAAATTATTTAACAAATCATCAATTTATTTTTGAAAATGTAGATATAGGTACCTTTAACTGATTTAGAATTGGATTTTAACTGCATCCTAAGTTCTTTTAAAATATTTTATTCTTTTACAGACAACAAAAAAATCTTCGAAGAAATGCCAGAGGGAGAAATTCTACCTCCAGGCGAAAAACCTGTCTTCCATTGGAAAAAAGATGGAGTACCGTTCGAACCTGAAGAACGTTTCAAAGTACTCATGGGCGACGACGAAGATTCCCTCGCACTTGTTTTCCAAAAAGTTAGGCCCGATGATGTTGGTCTGTACACGTGCGTTGCTCAAACTTCTAGAGGCCATATTAGTTGCAGTGCTGAGCTTACTGTTCATGGAACTGTCAATCAACTATTCAGAGAACCAGAAAAACCAAAATTGGTGGTCATTAAAAAGGATCCAATTGTAAACGTTGGTGGATCTGGTATGTTGGAATTGCAAGTCACAGGATATCCTAAGCCGAATATTAAATTTATGCACGAAGGAAAGACTATCGAAGCAAGCAAAAAACATAAGTAAGTTAAATATTTGCCAATTATTATCATCCAATAGAATAAGGCATTTCAAACAATATAACTTTTTTCAAATTTACTTCAAATTAAGAAATTTGAGACCTTTGTTAGACATTAACGAAAAAATAAAAAAAAACATTTCAATCACAATGTAACTAAACTTTTGTGTGTCCACGCTCGGCCATATTTATTTTTTTTGACACGGCTTTGGAATACCCAATTATTAGGTATTCAATTAAATTTGGAAACCATTTTCCATTAATTTTGATTCCAAAAACATTTCCTTTTGTTATTTGAATGTACGCATTTAAAATTGTTTAATATGAACGAAACTTAAAGAAAATTAATTTACAGAATCTTATACGAAGACGAAGAAACCGTCTCTCTTGTAATTAAAGATGTAGAATCAACTGATGCTGGAAAATATACATTTACCGCTGAAAATGAGTTAGGTATTGATACTGCGGAAATGAGTCTAACAGTCAAAGGTAAATAAAAAATATTATATCAATTATTATTTAATGTTTAGTTGTTTAATTAAAATTTATAGTATTCTTATTTTGTAAGATCAAAATAGTAGACAGTCATGTGTATCTATTTATTTTTTTACACATAGAAGGTATTTAAACGATTTGAACAGACATAATGAGTAAGATTTACTTTATTCAGTAACTATATTTGTATAATCCTACGTTTTTGGTAAGTTTTACTAGGTTCCTTATCAATTGATCCTGAGGCTCTCTTTCTGGTTCTTGACTGAAAAGGGCGTGTCGCCGCTTATCTAGTGCTTTTCATTCGATGAAAATATGGTATGAGGTTTCTTCCTGATTCATGCAGAGGCTACATGTATTAAGAACATTGTGCAATCCCTTTGCATGAAGATGTTTCAGCTAGCAGTGCCCCATTAGTAGTAATTGCCCAATAGTAAATATCTGGGACCTCGCAGTGAGTTTGATCTCTTTGCGGTTAGGTTAATGTTTCTATGTTTTCTTATCGTTTGACAGTGAGTTTAGTATTAAGAAGTTATCCACTTGTTTACTTCCTGTCGAGCAGAGGTTTTGATTATCCCAAACACAGGTTTGGGTCTTGTAAATGGTAGTCATCATTCTTCTTTAACGAGTTAATTATCTATTTAATCTTCTTGGATACCTTGTCCTGGTAGCCACTATATAATGTACCCTATTGTGGATTAATAACTATTCCTCGGCAGCTCCAGACCAGCTTTGACTTTATTCTGTTTGAACCAAGAGGCTTTAAATCTACTTGATTGTCTGGAACAATTAAAATTGTTTTTATCTAGTTATCTATCTTTTTATTTGAACGAATAGGATGCTTTACAATATTGTCTAAATGTCAAGTTAGACTTTTATAAATCATATTCGTCAGGACGTAAGTTATTGATGATTAATACAAATTTTACATGCAAATAAAACTTCTCTTCTTTAATAGTAAGCAAAATTGTCTATCTAGAAAGTGGAAAGTCTAAGCTAGTCTTTAATATAAGATCAGAAGCTTGGTTGTTGTCTAAAAGCACTAAAAACTAAATTTCAACTCGTTTTTAATTATAACTATAACATTAAACTTTATATTCAATTCTTTAATGGAAAACATGTATTGAGTTCTTTTTGTATAAATGGCTTCTGCACCTGTAACGTATGGAGGGTCAGTTAATCCATCGGCACACAGATCTTTTATTAAATGAGAGAGTTGTGCAATCGTAGGAGTTACGCTCGATGGTATCATCTTCTTGTTTACACCTCCTGCAGAGGGCGAATTCTGACTGCCCCACGATATGACACTGGCCAGTTAGAACATCTATGATCAGGCGCATAGTCATTTTTTTGTTGTTGTTGTGGTGTTGTTAGAATTACTTAAAAGTTCTCTGGCAAGTCTGAAGTTTCTTGTTTCATCCCATCATTCCTTGAATGAATGATATTTAATTAGGTGTGTCACTACCGATGTTATCAGTCCAATAGAAGAACGAGGTCTAAAAAGTGTTTGGTTGGCCGCCTTCTTGGCTAGTGAATCAGCAAGACCATTACCTTTTGATATGCCGTGTCTTTTAATCCATTTTAAGTTGACCACATTGTTGATGGATACTTCGGTCAAAGCTTCGTGAAATTCTAGTAATAACCCTGAGTAAATTCGTGCTATGTCCAGGGCGAGTAGTGCTTGTCTGCTATCTGCTAAGATATACATGTTTCTTCCAGTGATATTATTTCTGGTGAACGCTCTTGCTGCTATAAAATTCCCGTGAGCTTTGTTTGAACTACACTGGCACTACTACTGACAGTTGAGTTAAAGAATCTAAAATAAATTCCACATCCTCAGCCTTGTATTGTTTTAGAATCTGTTTTGTTAAAACATTATGACTCATAGAACATATATCTCGGCGAGATAAAGTCCATGTTCGCTTGTAGTTGTAGGAGAGTATGGAGAGCATCTTGTCAATAGCGTCGTCTGAGCTCACCAGGTTGTATTTCAAACGTGCAAAGACATTAGAACTGAGTGAGACTATGAATGACTTCCATGGCCTAGGTTGGTGTGGTTTTCATGGCTTCTGTTATGTTGAGACATGCTCTTCTTTGAATTTGTTCTAGTTTGCGGATAGTTGTCAATTTTTTGTGTTTTTGGTACCCAAAAAACTTCACCGTATGTTAGCATAGGTCTTATGTTGACCATTTAAGTGCACGTGAGGACTGGAGAAAGATAGACCCAAGGTGTGCACCACGGTTCGCCGGCATGGATTATAAGCAATGTATGCCATTTTGATTCTGTTTTTCGAGTGTTAGGTCCATGTTAAGTAGCTGTCAAAGGTGTGACCTAGATATTTCACCTCTGTTGCAAAGTTTAGTTTTGTGTTAAAAAGCTCTGGAGGGTTCATTTCCATTTTTATCCTTTTTCTTGTAAATAGAATAATTTCTGTCTTCTTGAGATTAATACGACAGTGAACGGTCCTTGCACTAGTGCTCTATTATTTTGATAGCTACTTGCATTCTTTCGTAGAGTATGTTTCCATTATGAGGGCGTCTAGGACAATGTTTCACAGTAGAGGTGATAACATTCCTCCCTATGGACATCCCTTTACAACCAAGCCTCTTATATTCATATCTTCTACACTTATGTTTACAGCTCGCTTTGAGACTATGGCAGGTATCCACCCACTAACCATATGTGCAACATTTTTTTGGTTATTATGTGTTTTATCTTAAGAAATGTCGTTTTATCAAAATAAATTTATGTCTATGAAAACGCCCACAGTGGACTCTTTATTGTACAGTGATCTCCCTATCCGGTGAGAAATTAGGTGAAGGGATGAATTAGTAGATCAACCTGAGGTGTATGCCTGTCGATTTGGGTGTAGTGGTGTTGTAAAAATCACCACCTCCATTATGTACCTTTCGCCTAGCCTTTCCAGATGTCAGACCAATTGGTCGATAAGGTTCTGGGACAGTTTATTCCATCCTTCCAGGATTGGGTATACCGACAACTTTTACGTTTCTCTATTTTTGGGGGATACACTTCAGAGCCAACGATAATCTAAATATACCTACCAGGTGTTGTGTGAGTTCTTACAGATCTCACTGAAGTAGGGTTAGATAGATATTTTCAGGTCGTGGCGATTTAAATAAAGTAAAGTTAGATATTGCCTATCTGATTTTGTTATCATCCATAATGTGTTTGGTAGTTTTTCAATCGTAGACAGATGGGTTGTATTCTCTTTGATTAGCGCAGTAACACTGCGGTGTGGATATTTTGCGAGAGATTTTTGAAGCCTCGTTGCTTGTAGAAAATGTTTGATTTCTTTGCAGTAGGATCTACTTGCACCGCTCTGCTTTTGTCTAACGATTTTTTTTTATTCCCTGTGGTGAGATTTGTAAGTATTTCAGTCCTCTTTGAGTTTTGTATTTCCTGCCTTATTAAAAGATTTCCTAGCCATCCATCTTCCTGAAGTGATCCAACTAGTAACACCACCATGCGGAAGTCGTGTATAAATGACATTTGATTTAATTCTCATTTAAGAATTTACAGCAAAAATGTTTTAAATAACTGCAATAGCTGTGGTGTTATTTCCATGACTGTCTATTAAGTTGTTAATTTTTTTATTGTAAATCTTCAATAAAAAAATAAAAATATTAAATACATTCAAAAATATACACAACACCATTAACTTTTACAGTTACTGCAAGTACACAACAATCCGAAACACAAGAATGTTCACTTACTATAGGTATATTTATAAATGTCAGTCGATGTATCCACTCAAAATATTTACACTTCCAAATTCACTAACACGTCCCTAAATATCTTAATTAATTTAATTTATATTATTTTGTTGTACATAAGCATGATCTGTCTTTATAGCTTATAAACTTCAATTATCTTTATATGTCTAATCACATCTTCAATTAAACACATGTCCTGAGGGGAAATTCAATTTATTTATAATACATAAATATAATTTGCAGAAAATATACAGGATGTTTCAAATAGTATGGGCCAACGTTTTTTTATCACCAGAGGTCTGATTCTGGTTTGTTTTGGAACTACAGGGTGTCATAATTAAAAGAAATAAAATATTTTTTCCCAAAATTTAAGAATCCACGAGAAACATTGATATGAGATTTGGGCAATTAGAAACATCTAACCGGGTAATATTCGGATATGTTCATCGTATAAATATGACGTACGAAACCGGACTTAAATTAAAATTAAAAGTGATACGCCACTGACTCGTAAACTTTCAAACGTACAGGTTGAAACATGGAGACTACACAAGGAGCACGCACTCCATGTATAACAAGCGTACTGTGTTAAACAGAATATTTTAAAAGGGCGCTAGTGTTCCATAAGTACCAAAATGGCATAAGAGAATAAGGCGGTAGTTTGAAATAAAATAAATAATTCTAATTAATTATTAATTAATTAATTATAACTCTAATTATATTTATTTAATTTAAAAACATTTGACACGTGTTTACGTTAATTAAATAATCGGTTACTTTATTTTTACGCTAACTTCACATTTGTTTATTCCTCTATATTCACACCGGTACAAAAGAAAAATTTGCGACGCTAGTGGTGAAAAAAGAAAGCTTTATTTATACGATAAAGCGCAGACATACTCTGGCAAATGCCACATTTGAGTGCGTGCTCCTTGTGTAGTCTCCATGGGTTGAAACTTCATTCAATTTCGATTAAAAAATGTGTGATGGTATTTTTTCGAATTTGCTGTCATTTTCAAATAATAACGAATTATTCCTACAACATTAAACATTACATAAAAATTTGTGAAACATTTACAAAAATTATTGATAATTTTGACACCCTGTAGCTTCGAAACAAACCAAAATCAGACCTATTTAAAATAAAAAAGTCTTAGTTTTATGTGAGGAATCTACTCTCATACGATGGCACATGTTTTTTAAAACGCCTTGAATAACGGTATAATATTTTTCTGGATATATTTTTTCAAATTTTTCCAATTTTCCCTTCATGAAAAATATATATTTTAGAGGTTAGGATATTGGAACGCAAAACCAAAGGGGGCGTATCTTTTAATTGTTCCTTGGTTTCTTTTTACCCTTCGTGAGAGAATTTCCTTCTCAGTTTCCAATAAATAGTTTCAGTGACTACATCTGAATAATAATGGTTATTTTTTTATATAATTGTTTAGTTTCTAATTCTGTATATTATCCAGTTACCTTCATTGTTATTATTTTTATTATTCTGAATATTTTAAAACGTTTGCTATATATTTTATTGTCCCTAAGTTTACAAAAATAAAACAAACCAAGCATAAACAATATTGCCAAACATATCCTTGTGATATTCATATCAGGTTCAGTTTTTCTTCTTCTGGTCTCAAGGTTTTAATGTGTTATCAATTTGTCTATTATTCTTTCTCATTTTGTTTTTTGTTGTGATTAAAAATAGTGATAATTCACGACTTGTTCTTTTATTTTTATTTTGATTAGCTTAATTTAACTTGAGAAGGTCATATCGCCTTTCACTGCGATCTAGATGGATCTATTGTGGCTCATGTCTAAATTATAGTTCACCGTACAAATCGCATCTTCTGATGAAGGCGTTTGTTGAGATATGAAAGATAATAGTCTAAGTTTCGAAGTAAGGTCGACCTTTACCCATCTGTTTAATGGATGAATGTTTCTTTTTATTAAATAAAATGTGTTTATAAATATATTATAAAGTAAAAAAAACGACACCCTGTAAAATATTCCCCAGATGCTTCCACTATGCCCAAACTTTAATCAGCACACCGTAGGATGGATTAAAGCTTAAGTTTAAAATTTAGTGTTTTTCTCTTCATCCGTTTTTGAGTTATCTTCAGAATTCGAAATTTGCACTTTTCCTCAAATATCTCGAATTAGGTCCATTATAGGAAAATCATGTATATGAACAAAATAATAGAGAATAACATCATAAGCAACTTTTTCCATGATTCCTTTACTTTTCTTATCTGTACACAGAAAGGAAAGTCAAAAATGGCTACGACCGTATTTTCCTAGGCAACCCATTTGCAGTATATTTAAAAATATATTTTATTTAATAAAAAATAGTATATTATTCAATAAGTGTATAATGTTGACCATACTACACGGGTGTTGTAAATATTCGAGTGTAGTATGGTCCATTATACACGAATTGAATACTATACTTTATCTACAACTGAATACGGGGGCTCACCGAAAACGAAAAGGGGATTTTTAGAAAAAATTCTTTGAAGCGTTATAAATAGAATTGACAAGATTGTTCACAATAAAAGACCTTTCAAATGAGGAGTATTTAAGCCACCGTGTAATATAAAACGCCAATTTATACAGGAACTCTTTTAAAGTTATTTATTGATGTAATTAATAGTAACATTACAATTTGAAATATTAATAGCTCCGGTAATATCATTGATATTATTGTTTTTTAAAGAAAAAATAGTGTTGCTATTGATGAGTACAGAATAATGACGATCACTGTCAGAAGATGATGAATTATTAGGACCAACATAATTTTCATTATTGATTTGACTTAAAATTGCTTGAGCTGTTTCTATTTTGTTCTTTTTTGAATTTGCGATGTACCCTTCTGCTGTGGAGGCGGATTTCTAGCCTCCATGACGTTTTAATGTTGTCATTGAAGCTCCAGAATCAGCAACCAATGTTGCAGATGAACGCCTGAGGCAATGGCCAGTACATCTCTCAGGGTTTGGTAATTGTAAAAACGTAGCAATTTGCTTTCCCATTGCGCTAAACTTGTTTATTCCTATCACTTGTTTTGTACACTTTCCTTTTTGGAAATTGAGAAAGAAATCTTGTGGTGCATTTTCGGGCCGGAGGTCTATATATTTTTTAACGATTTTGAAAAAATTATCCACAATTGTGAAATTCCTTGGGACTTTGGTTTTTGTGTGTGGCACGTTTACTTGAAAACATTCCTCAAAACATCTTAAATGTTCCATGTAATCATCGTCTTTCATTTTTTTAATAGATAAACACTTAAAACGGGCTTAATATTTTAAGTTTAATTTCAAAAAAGAATCGGGAACAACGAAAAACTCTCAACATGCTGTCAAACGCATACTAGATCTAATGATTTTTAATTCTAGTGGGGTATAATTGACAAAAATCGTGTAATATGAATATATTCTCACTAGTGATATATGGATTGCTTTATGTTGCCTTAGATACGCATATAATACATCCATATAATGACAGTTGTAGATAATAGTACATTATATACCTAGGGTGAGAAGTGAGCTATTATTTACCGAGCACTTTTATATCCTGAGGCGCGTAGCGCCGAGGGATATAATGTGCGAGGTAAATAATAGCTTTCTCAGCCGAGGTATATATAGAATTTTTTTTACTACTAACATTAATGTATTAGCAATTTTAATTTTGACATAAGTAATTTCCTAACAATTTGTTAAATATTTCGAAATATCAAGCAGACTGGAGCGTGTTTCTAATCAGACTGGCTTTATTTATGTAAAAATTTGGCATGTGTCAAATTTTGGTATGATTCTAGGAAATATCCCATTGCATTTTTGATATTTTAATGACATGGATTTATTGTTATTAATTAATAATTTTTAAAGCCGGTGTTGAATTTCCTAGTTAATATATATTTTTACTGTTTACACTGATATATATTATCATATTTGATTTGATTAGATTTGATAAACCCAGCTTTAGTTATTTCCTACTTATTTTTCAAATATTTCAAAATATCAAGTAGTCTGGGAGTTTAGTTGTCAAATTAACAAAATGAAACTAATGAAATTTAGTTTCATTATTTACCTAGGTTTTTTTTTATTATCATTATTTACCTAGGGAGAGAAATATTACTTCTCATTAGAGGAATGGAGTAAATAATGGTGATTTCTCATGTTAGTAGTAAAAAAAAACTTTTATTCATTAAACAGATGGGTGAATGTCGACATTACTTACGGATCCCGGACTATAAGGTTCAATTCGGTAGGTGCCAATCGATTAAAGCCTAAGATCTGCAACCTAGTTCTTTTTAAGGTAATACAGGTACATATAATGTGCTCTGTGTTAACAATAACGATTATTGTCAGCTACCAATTATAAGGATACTATTCTGTATACAGTATTTTTCTGGTGTTTTTATATTGTTAATATTATTTCAATATGTTTAAAAACTTCACCTGTACCAAGTTTCAAATAAAAATTATCCAAAACTTTTATATAATTTGGATGTCACAGCTCTGTTAACACTCAGATTTGTCTTCCATGCTGCAGAATCGACAGCCCAATGTTTGTGGCAGATATATCCTTCTTACGTGGTTACCTAGACGACAATATTCTCGCATTAGTCTCGTACGACCGCGTAGATCATTCTTAGTCCTTTCTCGAAGGTTTGAGTATAAATTTCATCAAATGGTCCTGAGGTATCTCTCAAGTACATGAGTGTTACATCCTTTGTCCAGTTTAAAGTACTTTTTGAAAACTCAAGGATTGGTTCTGGTCCTATGAACTCAGATTCAGTATCTTGTTTAGCAATCGCTTTAGCTTTTTCATTGTTTTCTACGCTACTGTGTCCCGGAATCAAAATCAAAGCACCTTTTCTCCGGGCATTAATACACTCGAAAGATATTTATACTGTTTCAAACCAATTTCGTTGGAGTTCAGAGCTTTAAGGACTGCCTGATTACCCGAAAATATCTTTATAGTCTTGTTACCGAAAAGAAGATTGATCAGCTTTATCGCTCTTATTCCTCTAGCAATCTTTTCTGTTTAGAAGAGCATGATAAAAGCTCTTAGGTTTATTGTTATGAAAAACTCTGGGATTTTTGCCAAATACTTTGTTAGTGTTGGAGCAGTCCTTGTACAGTGCAAAATTCTCTCTCTAAAATAAGTTTGCTGTATAACCATTTTATGTGCTGTCGTGAAAATGAGTCCATGTCCAGATGATGGAGTTATTTTTATTTAGTTTCTGCTGTTATTTTCTTCACAAATAATATTTTCTGCACCTTTATCTTTCTTAATAGTATCATTTTGTCTCTACATCTCATTTTTCAAAGTTATTCCTGCTATAACAATGTAGGCTTTTATTGTCCTTTTTTTTTCTTGCTCTTTCTAACGAATTTCGTATTTTAGCTCCGCCGAAAATTAAAACTAAAATGGAAGATATGTCAGCACATGCTGATCTTTTATTAAAAATGGAAGTAGAAGTTGAAGGTATTCCCAAACCGTCTGTACAATTCTACAAAGACGGTAAAGTCATTAAACAAACCGAAAACATTAAAGTCGTTGAATCTGGACAAAAGCACATTCTTCAAATTGAGAAAACAACTCTAAAAGATTCAGGTAAGACAATAAACGTTCATAACAATTATTTGAATATTCTAGTTAGACTTGTTTCACAGATATTGTTATGCCATTAACCGTAGAACCACAAGGTGGGATCGCCGGCGATCCTACCACATACATTTTTGGACATGTTTTTAAACTGTAGTGTCGTGCTTCTGTCTACCTTCAGTATAGATTGGTATTCGAAGATGTAGGTGTGCACTTTTAAATTACTCTACTTTTAGTAGTATTTGAAAGTGCATTTTAGCTTTTGACCCCACCTTGTAATTAACGTAGCAAGTTTTATGTAGGTAAGATTTTGTAATATTATTCTGGTGCCTTATAAAGCTTTTTATTAATTAGAATAACAATATGGATTTAAACAACTGTCTTCTTACTGACAAAGATGCCGTCGGATAGAAAGTCCATTATTCACGACTTTAGGAAACCTTTTAATATTCAAATACCAGAAAGTGTTAAGAGCCAGGAAAATAGGGAAAAACAAAATGAATCAATCTGGTATACAGACGCATCAAAAATGAAAAACAACACAGGAACTGGGATCTACTATGTGAACTCAGGGAGGCCCATTAATCTGAACCTGGGGTCACTGACAATAGTCTTCCAGGCTAAAGTAACAGCAATAAATTCCTATGCCAAAGTCATGCTAAATGACTCTTATAGAGATAAGAGGGTCTTAATCGTGACAGATAGTGAGGCAGCCGTTAAAGCACTGAAAAGAGTAGAATGTAGAATGTATATTCTATATTAATACTTGATTGCCAACAGTCCCTCCAGACTCTGGCACAACATAACAAGGTCACCCTTCAATGGGTGCCGGGACGAGAAAGCAGACCTCCTAGCAAGGAAGGGAGCGGAAAAAACTCTAATTGGACCAGAACCCACATGTGGTATTTAATACCAACATGTTAAATGGGTGGGTATTAAAGAAACAAATACATAGAGAACACCATAGGCTCTGGTTGGAATTTTCTGGACAGACAGTCCAAAAGATTCATAGAGGGGCCATCCACGAGCAGCAAAATCAACTACTAAACTTTAGCAGAAACGAACTCAAGGCCCTAAAAGGACTCCTTACGGGACCCTGCGGCCTAAGAAAACACCTTGATCTCTTGGGAATATCTCTATGTGAAATACGTGAAGAGAAGGATGAAACTCCCATTCACATACTATGCGACTGCCGGAACCTTAAATGGGAACGGGAATGGTACTTCGGGGTACAATATCTGAAACCTGAAAAATCACGAATGCGCCCATCAGACATATTCTTGAATTTATCAAGAAAATCAATCTGATGGGGTAGAAACTGTGAAGGATACAATGAACCTAGAGCTTTAGTACGAGTGGGCTTTGAACCACGCCCTTATTCAGATAGATAGATAGATAGATAGATACTGACAAAGAACTGTGGAAAGTTCTCTATGAAAGTAATTTTAGTGATAGAGAAAAATATTGTATAGATGAAAGTAGCAGTGAAGATGAAGAGATTCTACTAACGAGCGATCATCTAGAAAACGAATTTGATCCAAGAGAACTTCAAGATGAAGCTGACGCAGATAATAATGTGAATATTAATTAAATTGCCTAAATTATTGGGTAAAAATAATTATATTTGGTTTACTCGACCTTTAATTTCCAAGCGGACAAGAACTTCAAAAAACATTATTGTCCTTCATCTATTTGGTCCAAAGGAAGAACGCTAAAAATAAACATAGCATCAAAGAATCGTTACAACATTTTTTCTTGAATAACTTATCGAAATAATTTTAGTTAACCCAAATAAAGAAATTGAGGTTCGTAAAACAAAGTTCACCACTGATCCCATATATAAAAAACAGACAGATCGGGGGTACTAGCTATGTTTGCATTACTTTATTTTGCTGGTGTTTTAAAAAACGCCCATCTTTTACAAACAGATAAATGATCAGAAAAATTTGATGTTTCGATATTTAGATGCACTATGTCAAAAACCGTTTGGAATTTTTAATGAATTGTTCACGTTTCGTTGATAAAGCCACTAGTCCAAACCGTAAAACCTGATAATTTCGGTATAAAAGTAATAATGATGTTCAAAGCCAAAACAATGTATATATGTAATCTGCTGTGCCATATATTGGAAAAGAGCAGCGGGATCCCAACACAATATGTTTTTTAAAGCTGATTGAAAACATCCAGAGTACCAAATTCGTTTTTTTCATGTGAGTTGGCTAAAAACTATTAGAAATTCCAGCTCAATATTTGGCAACAAAGCGTTTACAAATTTCCTTATCAGCCTTTGCATTTACTCAAAAGTTGACTCTTGTTTCACATGTTCTAAAACAAAACAAATCCGTTTTTTTAATAAGTTCTATGCATTTTCAAGATGATGTTGACGAAGCTATGGGTAAACTAGAAATAATCCTACTCTACAACAGTACAAAAGGAAGTGTTGATACTTTCGATTAGCTTTGCCATTCAAAAACAGTTGCTAGAAAAATAAGAAAATGGCGAGTAGAATTTTTTTTATGGTATGTTAGATGAAGGGGCAATAAACGCAATGGTTTTGAATAGGCATAAACATTGTGATGAAAACATTTCCCGATCTACATTTATCGTTAGCTGATTTACAAGTAGAGGATCATATGAAATAAAGGGGACCTAATCCACAATTGCCGAAAAAATTAAGGGAATGCATTCGGAATTACCTGGGATATCCAGAGGAATAACAACCTGTTGCAAATATGCAGAAAGACCTCGTCAATGTGATTTTTGTCCAAGAAAACGCGACAGAAAAGACCGTGTTTATGTTTATTTTGCAAAAAATATGTGTGCAGAACATCAGTTCAACATTGGTGAAGAGTGTAAATAATCGTAAACCAATATCCATTTTGATTCCGAACGTTTTCATTTTTTGTAATACGTGACATCCTATAAAGGGTACTCCAAACTAAGAACTTTTATTTTTTTACCCACCCTGTATATATTTGTTTTTATTTTAGGTCTCACGAATGTTTTATGTCAAAAAATAAAACAACTAGATATATTTTTTATGGTAAACTTGAAACACGTTATCACCATGTTTTTTTTACAAAATACAAAGGGTCGCCCACAACCCCACATTGTTAAAATTGTTCCGCTCATTTCACCTTGTGGTTTTAGGGTTAAGCATGTTGAATTTGATTCTGTTTCTTTATTCCCCATTTTTGTTATCTAGTTTTTTGATTCCTGCGGTTTGTTTATTATGTCTTTTCCATTAGGTTCTTATTCTGTTGTGGCAAGCAACGAAATGGCTCAAGTGTCTCAATTCTGGAATTTGGACGTGTATTCCAAACCAAAATTGACTCAAAAGCTAGGAGCGGAAAGGATAGTCTCGCAAGGTGAAAACCTCGAATTGAAAGTGAAAGTCGAATCAGAACCCAAATCAGAATTGAAGTGGTTTAAAGATGAGGAAGAAATCAAATCCAGTGAACATTACGTCATTAAAGACGACGGTGATACTTACATGTTGAGAATAACAGGAGCTGTTACTACTGATGCTGCTCGCTATAAGTGCAAGGCTATTAATATTCATGGAACAGTTGATGATGAAGTTACCGTCCATGTCAAGAAACCACCTAAAATAATAAAGGGACTAACAGATATGACTGTTGTAGAGAATGATAAAAACGTTACGCTTGATGTCAAACTAGAAGCTTTTCCCAAACCAACAGTTAAATGGTAATTACTTATGTTATTTTTTATTCGATAATATGTGTTCAATTTTGTAATCCGTTTTTAAAATATCGAGTCTTGATTTTATAGTTTACCAACTATCTGTACTTAAAGGCCATTGACCATTTTATTTTTTACATAATATATTTTTTCTCAAACTATGTAGGTAGTAAATACCTTCCATTTCCAAAAGACTAATCATCATATTTTTCTTATTTCTATAGGTATCTTGATGAAGTAGAAATTAAAGAAACTAGAACTGAATTTACAAGAGTAGAAGTAGATGATGGAGTCAAATTGGTAATCAAAGAAGTAACTAGTGAACTTTCCGGACAGTACACATGCAAGTTAAGCAACGAATGCGGTGGAGCTGAAACTAGTGCCAAGTTGACAGTAAATTGTAAGTAAAAAATTGTCCTATATACTCTTTTTTAAATATGTAATATCAGAATAATATTAAATAATTAATTGCAAATTATCGCAAATTGTAGATTTTGTATTTACAGATATTTTTGTGATTGGTACTTTAGATTTTGATCCAGCTTATTAAAGTCTTACAGTTAGCCATTGTGATCAGATTTACAGAAATTAAACTTAAAGACTGTCAAGGACATTACACAAAGAACCTTTAATTGCCAGGTGTAGAAGAGTACCCCAAGCTCTATTATCCAAAGTTAAATGTGAATTGGAAAAAATGGAGAAGGAAAAAATAATAGAAAAAATAGAAGAACCTACAGACTTGGTGCATTCTATAGTGAGTCATGACACCAGGAGGTGACATAAGACTATTTATTAAAAGAGAGAGACTGGTACTTCCAACCTTAGAAACAACTCCAGCCAGCATAGGAAATGCAAAATACTTTACAATTTTAGATGCAAGCTCTTTATTCCAACAGCTTCCATTGGAAGAAGCCAGCTTCGAATTATGCACTATAGCGACACCTTCTGGCAGATACAAATACTTAAGAATGCCATATGGCTTATGTAGCTCATCAGAAGTATTCCAAAAAGTTATCAAGCAATAAGTGGAGAAAGTACCTGGAACAGTAGTTTTAGCTGATGATATTTTGCTTTATTCAAATACCCTTAAAAAACATTATAATATATTAGAAGAATTATTAAAACAAGCCATACTTAATAATTTAAAGTCAAAAAAAGATAAAATGCAACTTGCTGTTACTAGAATAAAATATTTGGGACATTGGATATCACACAAAAAAGTACAAATTTGTGAAAAGAAAATTGAAGCCATTATGAGACTAGAACCACCCTAAAATAAAAAAGAATTACAAGTCTTTTTAGGAATGAATAATTATTTGGCAAGGTTTTTGCCAAATTTATCTAAAGAAACAGCAACACTTGACTAAAAAATAACACTGAATGGCTATGGACTCGCAAAAAATGCTTTACAAATTTAAAAAATTAGTATTATCTGCACCAGTCCTAGATATAGATAGTGGTAAAGAAATTACAATATACACTGATGCAAGTAAGGAAGCAATTGAAAATGTACTGCTCCAAGAAAATAAACCAGTAGGCTATGGTTCAACTAGCCTAACACCGGCTCAAAGTAGGTACTCAGTTATAGAAAAAGAAATGCTAGCTATAGTAACGGCATGTGAACATTATCATAACTATACATATAAAAGAAAAATTTAAATAATAACAGATCACAAACCCTTACTAGGACTCATTAATAAACCAATAGATGATCTATCCCCCCGACTCCAGAGCCTAGTACTTCGACTTCTAAAGTATAATATTATATTAAACAACCAACCTGGGAGAACTATGTATATACCAGATGCACTATTACGATTAGCAAGGGAGAACAGATTAAAGTTAAGTAAAAGAATTGAAAGTACAATCTATTGTTGTTGCAAGCAAACAAAGAGTAGAAGAACTCAAACAAGAAAACTTAAATGATTCAGAGGTGAAACAAATAATTATATTATATTAGAAACGGATGGCCCAGGAAGCTAGGAAATGTATCACAAGAAGCAAAACCTTTCTTTAAACACAGATAAGAGATTTATAAACATAATGGATTTGTCTTTTTAAATAAACGTGTGGTCATACCAAAAGTGATAAGAAACATTATGTTAGAAAAAATTAATGTGGCCCATCAAGGCATCAACTCGAGTCTCAAAAGAGCACAAGAAGCTATATATTGGCCGGACATAGCTGAAGATATACAAAAGTATCTATCATCATGCCCAATGTGTCAAAACCAGTATAAAAGTAACATTAAAAAGCCCCTAACATCACTCCCAGTTACAAACTATCTATGGAAGCGTAAAGAAATGAACTTAATGGAAACCAAAACTCAAAAGTATTTAATTATAACCGACTACTTTTCAAATTTCACAGCAAACCAGCCATTGAAAAACAACTGTAAAAGAGGTAATTCAATATCTAAAAACCTTGTTTGGTTTAGTTGGAAACCCCACTCAAATATTAGATAATGAACCACCATTTGATTCAAGGGAGTTCATGGAATACATGAAAAGTGAAGAAATATACCACAGTACAAACCATCAAAAATGTAATACTGAAGTCTTCAAATGAAGACCCTAAAAACTAATTATGGTAGTCCAAAACCTTACACAAATTCACCTTCGGAATTATTTATAGGAAGACCAATACGAACAAATTTACCCATGACAAATAATAAACTAAGACAAAATAATATTCCACATACAAATGATAACTTGAAATACAATCAACAGAGACAAGAACACTATTTCAATCGTCATGAACAAAACCGACCAGAATTAAAGGAAAAAGTATTAATATAAAAAGGCAAAAGAAATTGGATACTAGCAGCAGTAATAGAAGAAGACGAAAATCCAAATTCATATTGGATTAGAACCCAGGATGGAGCGACCTATAGACGAAATAAAATTCACCCAAAGAAATACAACAAAAGAGCAACAGAGAAAGAGACAATATTACAAGGGACAAACGAGCCAATAGGAAATCCAGGATCAAAGGCATATTCAGAAAACACGACACTACATGATTCAGACAGTCAATTAGAACAACAAAGCGAAGGAAATGAAACCACTAAACAATGCAGAAGAAGTGAACGAGTTAGAAGAAATCCAGCCAAGTTACAAGAATACATATGGGGCCGAAAACCATCACCCATAAGGAAGGGCATGACATGTAACGTAATGTGAACTAGGCCCAATCATCAAGGTTGACAACAAAGACTGTCAAGGACATTACATAAAGAGCGCTATCTTAGGTTTTAAGTTTTAAGGTTATGTCAAAAACGCACATTATTAAATAAAGTTTATTTTACTTATTACAATTGACATGACATATCACGACTATCAAGATGTAGTAGGAACAAAGGTTGAGAGAGATTTTTGTAGTTAAAGAGACGGTAAACGTCAAACCCCGCCAGAAGACTTCGAACATTTTTGTATTAATGTTTGTTCGCCATTGGCGTATTATAGAATAAAAATAATGCCAAACATTTTAAATTTTTACATGTGGAAGCCGGTAAACGTATCTATTTATAGGCTACAAATATTTATTTAAACAAGTTACAATATCTCAAATGATAATTCTGCAAAAATCCAATAGCTATTCACAATTTTTTAAATTACTTACGTAAAATTATTATTAACATTTATAAAATAATTGTCTACGCCAAATCCTGTGTATGAAGTGAAAAAACTGACAAAAGCCTTCCCAACTTCAGTTAGTGCTTTAGTACCTAACAGTCTAAAAGAGTCAACGCATTAGGCAAACGCGGTTCCGTCGTATCGCGGGCTGTGCTAGTCTCAATTGCATTGCGGTTTTCCGAGATTATTTAAAAAAGATAGGATGAGAACGCGATGCGAGAGGGCAGACCTCGATAACACCACATGGAAATTAATGCGTTATAAAATATGGGCAGCATACCTTGATGCGACAAAACCGCGATTGCCTAATGCGTTTTCATATTAATACTTTAATTGAAGGTGAAATAGAGGTTCTCTTCATGGGAGATATGGTAATATGTATTTTGCATATTATTTTATCTACTGTCACACCAAAACGTTACGAATTAAAAAAATATACACTAGAGATTTTAAGAGAACATACAATAATTGGAAGAACTAATTGCATAAATGGCTTAAGTATTACGTAGATTTTGGACATTTGTATTACTTATTTGAGTGACTGATTTATGGCCGATCATTTTTAATAAATTCATCTCATGTTATATTCAATTTTACGTTTAATTAAAAGGTTATTTGAAATTTTATCAGATCATCAGGCAGTTTTTTAGCAGACAGGTCAGTCCATAACGTCTTAGACTATAAAATATTTTGTATTTTTAATTTAGCCTTTGTTTTTGATGAAAATTATAGTTAATCATAAAATATATTTTTAAACAGGTGCTCCTCGCATTATCAAGCATCTTAAAGACACAACCGTTGAAGAAGGCGCCACCTTACACTTGGAAGTAGAGGTTGAGGGTTGTCCAACACCAACTGTGAAATGGTTAAGAAATGGCCGTGAAGTTTCTGCTGATGCTAGAATAAAAATAAGCAGAGATACTCATAGACATGAAACATTTAATCTTGCCGTTAATCTTATAAAGTACGAAGAACAAGGAGAGTATGAAGTCATCGTCACCAATGCACTTGGAACTGTCAGCAGCAAAAGCATTGTTACCGTACATAGTAAGTATTTTCTAAACTATTACTATATTATTTCATTCAAAATAAACTTTTTTAGTTTCTTAATACACTAAATTGTTTAGCCTGACTTGAAATGTAATACAAATTATATAGAACATTACATATTCTTTTAATAGACTACCGCCAAAAGATAGGCACTATATATAAAACTAACATTTAACTATGCGAAAGGGTAAAAGCATTACCTTTAATGGCAAAAAGATAACCCACAATGTTTTTAATTGAGAAAGAAAGAACGAAAAAATTTTGAAATAAACTAGTGTTAAAATTTCAAATATCTTTAACTGAAGATGTTTCAAAATATATTTTTACAAACACATTTAACAAAGGCTAGTTTATAGACTTTTTTGCCATTCTACGTATACATATTATAATATTGTATATTAAGGCAATTATCATTAATTTGGCTCTAGACACTTGGTTACGTCTTGATGACAGACCATGTGTAATAATAACCAGCCATCAAGAAAAATAATAAAACCTAGTTTGATATGAGATTTTAACGTGATGAATTGGATGGTTACATATGATAAGTATATGGGATGTCTATTTAAGCTCTTGATAGGGTATCATTAAATTACATTTTTGTGGGTTAACTT
Organism: Psylliodes chrysocephalus; assembly: GCA_927349885.1. Taxonomy (NCBI): domain Eukaryota; kingdom Metazoa; phylum Arthropoda; class Insecta; order Coleoptera; family Chrysomelidae; genus Psylliodes; species Psylliodes chrysocephalus. Next base: position 54,309,662 of record OV651815.1, on the reverse strand, counting down.
GTAATCTCCATCTCTTGAAACATTGAGCAACTTCATTGTATTGATTTGTAATGACAGTATCTACAGTATATGAGATATCAGAACCGTTTCATCTACGTATTGTATATAATTTCCTACTTTGGGAATTAACTAACCTGAGGAAAAATCAAAGTAATATATTGTATATAAAAGTGAAGAGAGTGTGGACCCTTGCGATATACCTTAATTTTCAGTCAAACTCTGAGATGTGTGGTGGTTTATTTTAACACTGAGTTTTCTGTTAAAGAAAGTTTTTAAAAAGACACATACGATCTTTAACCACATTAAGAAGTTTTAATTTAAATAGGAGACTGTTGTGCCAAACATTATCAAAGGATTTTTTAATGTCCTACAGGAGAATGGTTGATTTTTATTTATTTCTATTGCACCTGTAGTGTAGAGAGTGGAGATATGCCCTCTAAACTTAAATTGAAGTTCAGTCTTAGGTGTGATTATCAGATAGTTTTCCCAAAACTGAAAGAAGGGTGATTGATCTGTAAGTATCAATTTTGCAACACAAATACTACATGTCTTGCCATTACTTTTTAGAGAGCCGCGGGAAGGTAAGACGATGAGCGCGGGCGTCTCAAGCTGTGCACAGACCCTCCCTAAGCGACCCAGCTAAGTGATGAATATGACATGGCGAGATTTTGTTAAGTCTTCCACTGTTTCGCTCTGGACTTATTCTTTGTCATATACTGACAGTAGGATGCGCTCGCGTGCTATGGATATTATTTATTAATTAAATTAAGATTATTGAGATTATCCATAAAATTTATTTTACGTATATTTTGTAATGTCAAATATAATTTCTATGATATGTAGACGAGATACTTGCATTTGGTAGTTCTGAAGCTATACAACACTTATGCACCAGCCACCACTGATATAGATGTATGTATATATTATATTCTAGTTTATTTTGCAATTTGCTATGGAATCAGATCCGAAATTAAAGCAGAGCTTTTCTTATTGGATAGCATTTAAAAGTATTTTCCTTCCTCGAATTCTGTGTTATCTTTTTTATTGATTTGATTGTTTTGGAAAAAGTTTTGGCAACATAAGTTTACATCGTTTAAGTTTCCTCGTTAAAATATGTTTAAGGAAAGTTATCATTGAATGTATTAGCCTTTTCTTTATGTGTGGCATAGATTAAACCATTATCTGTGATTACTGATTAGTATGTTGTTCCTTATTTTATATTTTGACAGTTTATTTATTTTATGATAGAAGTTTCGTCCCTGTTCTCGATTGTTTTTTGGGCAATATATGTTGCTGAAATTGTTTTACTTATTTAAAGTTGTTGATAACGTATGGTCCTAAAGTTTTTGGAAAATTTTTAAATGCTAATAAATTTTTCCAATTTTTTTTTAATTTTAAAAGCACATGTGGCAACAATTAACAACACTAATAACGAAAAATAGTTACTAATTACATTATGGATAGTGGCCCGTTATCCTCAATGAGTCGTAATTTTCTTCGGACTTGTCCCATCTTCCTTTGGACAAGAGCAGGTTCTATTTCTCTAATCTTTTGGAAGATGCGACGCCGCAATTGATCTTCATTTGTAGCTTCCCATCCTTTATCGTACACTTTCCTCGATAGTATTGACCAAAATTCCTCTATTGGCCTAGCCTGAGGTACATTAGGAGGATTGTCCAACTTAGGTACAAAGTCAATGTTATTTTCACTTAACCACTGTCTGGTAATTCTAGCATAATGGCATGAAGCTAGATCAGGCCAAAACATTATATTATCGTTGAGATGATGTGTATTTAAAAAAATAAGTAATTTAGTAAGACATCTTTGAATATAAAGTTCTGCATTTAAGGCTTCTCCCCGAACACGACCAACATACGGCTGTGAGATAAATCCTGCTTTAGAAATGGCACACCACACTAAAACTTTATCCTCAAATTTCGATTTACCTTTAAATTTAACATTGTCTGGAGTATTTTCTATGTTATCGGTATAAAACCCATCGTTTCCTTTAATCTCTGAATGGGATATGGTAAAATATTTTTCATCATCCATTACAATCAATTTATTGTCAAAGTGGATACGCTTTAATGCGCGGCAACAACGCGAAATTCTTTCTAGCTGGTCTGCGGTGTATTTTGGTGCCTTTCTTCTTTTCCTAAACACTAAGTTTGTGCGATCAATTGTTCTTAATACAGTGGTTTTCGAAATACCAAATCTCCGGGCTAATTTTCTCTGAGAAACTCCAACTTTGTCTTTAGCAGCTTCCATCAGTCTTCTTTCTCTTCTTACACTCAAAATTCTTGATCTACCGCTTTTGGGTAAATTAATGCATGGTATACCCTCTTCACAATTCCTTATAGTGTTGTAAATGGTTGACTTATTTATATTTTGCTCTTGGTAGATTGCAACAATATCATGCTTAGGTATTCGTCCAACTAGATTGTAAATGCCCTTACGAATATCTAATTTGTAAGACATTTTGCTACAATCGATTTCCAAAACTAAACTGTCATAATCAAACTTGATTACGTATGACGTTTTAGTTTCAATGGCAACTTGATTAAACGACATTGGGTACAAAAATAAATAATTTAAAATTTTTCCAAAAACTTTAGGACCATACGTTATTTAATTTTATTTCCCGACAAGGGTTTTCTACCTGTATTCTTTAAGCATTTTATGTATTTTTTTTATGAGTTTCTCGATGTATGGAGGAAGTTCATGAGGAAAACAATTATGTGCAGGTTTTGTTGCATTGTTGGCGATAATTTTTAAGGCGGATACAGATTTGAGCTCGTACGCGTATGAGGCAAGCCGAGGCCGAACCAAACTAATCCAGTTAATTAGCGAGCACTTAACCGTATACGCAGAACATTCATAAAATAAAACAAAAATGAAGGATGAGCATGACGTCGCGGAGATGAATGCATGTTTTGTTATTTTATCAGACACTTAAAAAAAAAAGGAGGGAAAGGAATCGATGGCCGATTTCCTGGCAAAAATATTCTTTTTTTATGGTATTTTAAGAGAACTGTGCGTTTAAATCCAGGAGAAGCACTTTCCACGTTTCCACTGCATGCAAAATAAATTTTAAAAACTTGCTATAATCTGTACGGTGCTGTATGGTACAAATTCTGCATCCAGACTGAGCACGTACTGCGTTTTGCCTCCCTTTGATGTACCGCCAACAAACGGATCGGGGCTAGGCCGTACGGCGCACACAACGAGGCAGTTTGCCACGCCTCAGAAGCCCATCTACATTTGCATGCTCATGTGTCCTCGGCTTGCCTCATGCGCGTACGTGCTCAGATCTGCACCCTCCTTAAGACATTTGTGTTAAAGTTCATTGGTGGTAGCATTAATATTTTTGTTTGAAATTATACAATTATGATTTTTCTTGATGGCTCATTCTAACTTTTTTAGTAAAGTACACTTTTTAAAAAATAATAAATTTAAAATTTTTGTTTTTTTTATATCTTTTAGAAATTAAATAAAGTTAATATTTAAATTTTTTATCCCCTTAATATAATCTTTTTACATCCATCTCAACAGTTTTGAAATCTTATTAGGTAAAGCCCAACTATTTAGTAAATGGACCATACAGTGTTGACAAGATCAAACCTTCAGTCCTCCTTTGTTTAAGGTATAGTAAACGACACAGCTTCAATGTAGCAATTTACTGATGGAGTCTGTAACGGTTACTATTCACTTCGACACACGCAAAACCGGTGACGAAATTTGATTTTGTAACAGGTTTTTGAAATATGGGACAATTATGATCAAAATCTGTAAACTACTACATTTATTCACATAATTCATTGTCATACAAATCATATAACTGAATAGCATTTAGAGGCTGAAATGAATATACTTATATAAAAGTAATGAGACAAAAGAAAAATGTACCATCTTGTTTAGGATACTTCAATAACTTTTTTAGAAAGTAATTTTAATAAGGTAAGTAATAATTTTTGAAATTGATCCCAGACTCGTAGTTCTGTGATTGTCCCTCTTAACAATTTGTATATCCACCACCAGGCATGTTTACTTTTATTTAAAAGATTTACGAAAAAATCTTCTAATAATTTTATTGTGAAATGTGTCTCCCTTGTATTGTCTCGAATGCATCAGTTTTTTTTTTGTTTTACCATACCATCCCTTCTAACAAATTACAGAAGTAACACATACAGACGCAATTGAAGAAACCGAAGAAATTCCGCAAGTTGACATTGTCCAAGGAAAACCTAAAGTTGCCAAAGAAGCGGATATCGAGGAGAAGGTGGATGTAGAAGTAGAAGAATCGAAGAAACCCGAAGTTAAAGATATTCATGACAAACCGAAAGGTAGGAGTTTAGAATATTAAATACTGGAAACTAAATTTCCAGCTCATTGAAAATAAAAGTTTTGTTTTTAGAAGGATCACTAATAACTTAGTTTCCTATTTTTAAATGTTTTTTTTATACATTTTTTTATAATATAGTTTTTACCGTGCTGCCATTGTAGATTTTTCTTTTTTATTTTTGTTCTTTGGCTTTCTACTGAATGCTTTTTTCAATGTTCAGTACTTCCAAATACCAACAGCAATTGTAGAACATTGCCTTTCTTCTAATTTACATTGTACTCAGATACATTCATTGTCGAACACATTTATTTATAATACAATTTACACAAACAGGTCCTAAACCCGAAAAATCTAAACTAGAGATCATAGAAAACGAAATAAAATCCCCGGAACCCCTAATCGAAGAACCGGATTCACCAGCTTCAAGCAAAATGCCTAATTTCGCTGATATTGAAGAAGCAGAAGTTATTGAAGTTGAAGAAAATTTAAATAAATCGAAGCAACCCGTTGAAGAAGTGGTACCAAAACCGAAATCAAAGCGAGGTCTATCTATTCAAATTGAAGAAATTGATATAACTGAAGCTGAAGTAGCTACACCAGTGGAGGAAAAACAACTAGGTAAAAAATCAAAAACTGCAAAAGCAGCATCTGTAGAATCTGCTGAAGTCGGTGACGTTACCTCCGACTTAAAAGCTAAAAAAATTGAACCTGCAGATGATAATAATAATAACAAAAAATTGCAACGAGGAATATCAGCAACGAAAGAGGATGCAGATTTAAATAAAGATAAACTAAATAAAGAACCGCAATCGTTAAATGAGACAGATGTGGATGGAAACAATAAAGGTCCAAAGAGAGGTCAAAAAGCTACTGTTGAAGAGCCGCTAGCAGTAGATAAAGATGAAGACTTTTTCGGAAAAGGCGAACAAACAAAGTTGGATAGGCAGGAAAGTCAAAAAGGAAAACGAGATGACGATGATGAAATAGATGAAAAAACTGAAGAATTGCTTAAAAGAGCTCAAAAACAAAGAAGTATGGTTGATGATGTTTCCGATAAACCTGTTTTAACCGAAGATACTCAAAAACCAAGTAAAATTGGAGAAGGTAGAATAATGCTATCTTACACACTGTTTATAACATTCTTAACCACACTTATATTTTTTAATAATATTGAAATCAAATATTCTTATATTATCTTCAATATTATTGAAAACTTGAGCACAATACAAAAATTATTATTTATGATTCAGTTTAAGCAATAGAGAAAACAAGAGTCATGTAGATATAACAAAATTTAGAATATAAATCAAAAATAATCTCAAAACTGAATAATAAATAGTAAATTCCTAACTCTTGTAATAACTATGTGTCTATTGTTAATAACTGCAAATGCTAGCTTAGGACTAATTCACTGGCACTTACAACTGGCTAATATGTTTGCATCTATAAAACAAAGTAAGTATTTTATTATTTTTTTATATTATTAGGATAGAGCAATTGCTGTTTTATAACATATGTGAGGTTTTCAATTTATAGCGGAAACGACAAATAATTCAAAGGAAATTAAAATTTTTAAACAGGAATGATACTAAGAAAAATAAAGTGTGTACTAAGGAACTTATTCTGTTTGGTGAGACAAATGTACTGATCATGAAAAAAGTCATTTAAATGATTAATTTCACTCAGCTTACTTTTATTAGAGTGAATTACTTGCACTTTATCATATCAATTATGTATAAAGATATTCATTTTCTTCATTTTCATTTACAGTTGCATTAAACCCAATAGAAACTTCAATTTAAGCATAAATATCTTGGGTTTAAGAAAATATTTTAAATCGTTTAAGAAAATAAATGTGCCCTTGCAAATAATACTTACGATAATGAACTTTTAGCAATTACTATAACACAATGCAATAGTCAGCAGTGCGTCTTTTGTAATTTTTCATTACGTACATAATCGTTTACTTATACATTAAAAATGTAGCTGCCACGCTTTAAATTGTTTCCATTATTGATGTTATTATTTTAAAATGTTATTACTTAATGCATTTTTTTAGCTGTATTAAGCATTATGTTTTTAGTAAAGACCATTTATGTAAAATAATATTTATCAATATGTATTTGTACAGTGGAACAGCCAAATAGAATAAATAAATGGGGGCGTATTCGAAAAAACGCTCCGACACATCGATTGATATATTCATAAAGTGTGTCATGTAACAGTGGCCAATACCAACTTTCTCATTTTAAATGCAATACCCTGTATATTTATTAATTTTTAGATAGACATATTTTATGTACTATACCTAAATGTTTTGGAAATATTAAATAGTTTCGGATTTATTGTAAAATGTCACATTAACAAAATAAAATTGTTTGATTACAGAAATTCGCTACAACATACTCAATACCTCTTTCCCATTTAGGTCTTGATAATGAGAATGTAAGTAAAAACTATTTCAGAGTTATATATTGTAAACATAATAGACTCTTTTATGATATAAATAGATTATATTTGCATAATTATCCTTTTTACTTTATAAATAGGAGTAAAACCTTATTATTGTTATTTAAGGTAGCTTTAGTATAGGCTTTTGTCCAGAGTTGTCTTAGATATCCATTTGAGTGTATTTTCACATAATAAAAGTTCCGTTCTGGAATTTATATAACTGGCGCAGTCAGTAGGATACACGCGAGTCATGAAAAAGTTAAGAGTTCGCTGTTGCCGTGTCGAATATTAACTTTTCGTTACTTTAGAATTTTAATTCCTTAAGTGTGGTTCCTAACGAAGAATTGATGGACGTCATCCCTTTTGTGGCGACAGTCTAACCTCCACGTAGAAGAATCGTCGATTATTGGACATCATCTTATGGTGGGATATCCAAAACGACAATTAGAAAGCAATTTCAGAAAATAGTACGTGCCAAATATCCTTTAATTTCCCTTTCCTTTAATTTAGAGGTATTAAAAAGATTGTACTATCATATAATTTTGAAACTATTTTATATTTTATTTTGATTATATTTTAGTGAATCAGAAATTGATACTTTGTTTAAGCAATTTGAAAATATATCGTTAAAAGATAATAAATCTGATAGTGTAGGAAGTAATTTAATCATGGCACCTCTAGTAGTTGAACGTAGACTAGTGAATTGGGACCTTTTTAAGTACAAAATAGATAATATAAAAGCTTTTGATGGTGATAGTAATTCACTAAATAAATTTATAAATAAATGCGAAAGTTTGATTGATACTTATAGAACATATAATGACCCAGAATTGGATGCACATATAATAGAATGTTTTCAAGAAAAATTAGTAGGAAAAGCTGAGATAATGGTTGGAAACAGAATTGAATTTAATACTTAGATAGGTTTAAAAAATGCTTTGTTACAATGTTTCTCCGATCGAAGAGATTTAGATTGCTTAGTGTAAGAAATGACACGTAGTAAACCCCTAAAAGGTGAACATTTAATCACTTTTGCGAGTAGATTACAGTTGTTAAGAAGTAATGTTATTCAGCGAATAAGTAATGATCCAAATTTAACCCCAATAGAAAAACAAATTCAAAGTAATCAATATGCTAAAACGGCTCTTAATACATTCGTTGCAGGATGTACAGGAACACTAAAAAATATTATGCATCTGAAAAAGCCAGAGTCGCTAGAAGAAGCTGTTGCTTATGTTTCCGAATTTGAAAATTTTGAAACCTTGTATATTAATAATTTAAAAATTGGAGATATTGTATTTGTTGGTCAAGGTACTATAAAAAGGATTCAGTGGCCAATAGGTAGAATAACAGAAGTTATTTAGAAAAAAGACGGAATTCCAAAAACAGTAAGAATAAAAACACAAAAGGGAAAACTTTTAAGACCATTTTAACGTGTTTACACCTTAGAAATAAGTCAAACCGAACAATGTAATAGGCTTCTGAAAGCAGACAAAGAAAATCGAGATCGAATAACAAACAGACTGATGAAAGAGATGAAACGGAAATAAGATGAAAGTAGGACTGAAAATGTTGAATCCAGAACGGTAACCACAGCAGGAAAAATAGTTAAACTACCTTGTCGGCTTGGGTTTTAATTATTTTTATTATTGTATTTTATTTGTTCTGCATATTTTCTTATTTTTTTTTCGTTAAGTGGGCAGTATGATAGGAATCATATCGTTGCCATAGTTTCAAATAATCCGGAACGCTATAGTTTTATAGATTTTTGTAATTTTGTCAATTTTGAAAGATTATTGAATAAAAACGGTTTTTTCTGAAATAATATTTTTTACTTTCTCCATCTTCATTTATTGTCAACAACAACTTTAAGGAACTTATATCCCGATCCAGCAAACCCACAAGTTCCAGTGATTATAATATGGTTTCAGCAAGATGGAGCTCCAAATTAATGTCCGGCAGGCGAGGATCGATGGAATAGCCAGCACAATCCCCGGATCTGACATCATTAGACTTTTTTTACAAAGATATATCAAAACTATTGTATACAAAACTAAACCTTTCGACTTAGCTGACTTATGAAGACGAATAACGCTGAGATGTTGAGTTACGTTAGAAGACATTTTTATTTTAGATTGGGATGTTGCCAAGAAGTTCAAGAAATAAACAGTATTATTTATTAGTTTTTGAGTGTGTTTTAACAAATTTCTGTAATCAAATAATTTTATTTTATTAATGTTAATTTTGCAATAAATCGAAAAACATTTAATATTTCCGAAACAGCTAGGTATAGGACATAGTACATAATATATGTCTAGAATTTCATGAAGAATCCGAAAAATAAAAAATATACAGGGTGTTGCATTTAAAATAAAAAGTTGGTGTTAGCCACTATTATATGACGCACCCTACACAAAAAGTTTTTGTTCAAACAAATGTACAAATACCAATCGATGTGTCCAAGGGTTTTTCCGAACATGCCCATGTTTATTTATGACCGAATTTATTACATTTAGCTATTCCACACTATATATTATTGATCTATGTAAATTAGGGTGAAGTTCAGTACTCACTCATACTAAATCCATAGGCTTCTCTTATATTTAAGAGAGTCATTAATCCTGATCTGGGCACAAGCTTTTATTGCTATTACTTCAGCCTGTAATACTGTAGTCAATGACCCCGAATTTAGAATTCGCAGCTCCCTTGTTGTTTAGAATCTTTGTACCGTCTGTATCTATACTCTTGTCCCTGTTTAGTACTTTTTTATCGAAAGGTTTCATTAAATCATAGATATTCTATTTAATAGCATTGTTGTATGGAGTTTGTTAATTTTTTTAATATCATTGTATGGTGTCGTTTTCTTTATAGTTTTAATTTAACAGAAATCCATTTGTAAACAACCTGTAACTCACCGCTATAGCCTCTTTTTTCACCACAAGTTGTAATCGAGAAAGACCTAGCGATAGCTCCATTTATGCAGTGTGCGTACTTCTAAAGTAGATAGGACCAACCTTTGTACTTTATCTAATTTTATGCTGTTACATTTTAAGCCTTGTACTACAATACAACCGATACCTAGGTTACAACGGGTACTACAATGATAATATAAATCCAGTGAATTCACTTGGTTTAAACTCCCTTCTATTTCGTATCATCCGCCTATAAGCCCATAACGCTCTTACAGATCTTCGTGCAGAAGCTAAGCGCGGCATAGAGGGTGATTTCATAATGTTAAACTTCTGATATTTTTATATTGTCCCCCATATATAGCTCCTTCATTCTTTGCAGGTTTTTCTTTTGGGTACCATCTGTCGATTATAATTAGTGCCTGTTGCATCCTTTCGAAACCAGCAACAAATTTGACCTGTACTACGATTTTTACGTATTTAGATTTCCTCTTTCTAACTCTTATAAGATATTATCAACCATCAAGGTCCTCATGTGTAGAAATATAACTCCTCCCTGCAGGCCCCCAAGTTAACTGAAATCTCCCTTGTTGTGTTAAAGAGAATACTGATCTTAATCTGATAAATGTCTTTTATTTTGCTGTAATAACCTGTCCGTAACGAAAAGCGCTCTTATACTAAACAAACGCTTAGACTGAAAGTCAGTGTATCAAAATATCCAATGAACCATTCATTGACATTTAAAAAAAATTTAATATTTAAATATTCTAAAATAAAGAATGTGGCTACATGTTACAACTGTGATAAATTATGTTATTTAAATTCTCTTCTGTTTATTAGCCGAGCCAATTGTTTTGGGTACTAACATGAAGGATGGTTCTCGTCCCGAATCCCTTGATGTCACCTACATCGTGAAAGGATTTGCAAACCCTCCGCCAGTAGCTACTTGGACTTTAGACGGCAAAGAACTCAAACCTGAGGGCAATTTGAGAATGAAGATAAGCCAGAACGGCGAAGAGTTTAAGTTGGAAATACAAAAACTCGATTTAAAAGATGCTGGTGTATATGAATGTATTTTAAGTAATCCGGTTGGGAAGACCGTCCAACGGGCTGTACTCGAAGTAACACGTAAGTATTTTTTAAATTATTTTAAGCTGTTTACTAGTGCATAAGCTTAACAATAAAATCGGTTATAAGTTAATGACTTTATGTTTATTGAAAAAAAAATGATGAGAGTTCTAAAATGCTGAAAACTATATATGCGGACAAGTTTAAACTTGTTATTATGGACCAAATTTTAATGGTTCGTAGATAGTGTCAGAAATTAGTCAAGAATTAGTTTAATCATTTTCGTAATGGTATAAGGCGTAATGCAGCGGGATCATACATATTTTAAAACCATGATCCTTCCTTTTAGGAAACATATAGATAGTAAAAAATAAGACTGACTCTACAGTTGTTTTTTTTAAAAACATAGAAGATGCTGTAGAATTAACTTTATGAACAGTAATATAACGTTCTAAAAAATTAAGACACATCTTGGTATTGAATCAATATTTTCTCATAATACAAACTTAAATATATATAATAATAATAATGTGCTTATTTGTCTACCCTACTTCACTTCTCTCCAAGCTACCCTTACTTCAAGAGACTATAAAAGAGCTCATATTTTGAGTATATTTACAATTAAAAAATTACAAGTTAGAAATCAAGCTACCCGAAATTTTTGGACAGACAATCGGTATATATTTGAATTTATATTTTTTTTATATTTTAATAAAAAAAAGGGCTAGGAACATACCACTCTGTAGTACACAAAACATGTAAAAATTATGTTAAAAAGTAGATCAACTGAAAATATATATAAAACTCCTAAATCATAGTTTCAAACGCAATTATATCCAATAGCCTGATAATGAGGGTAAATATATTGTTACCCTGTTGTTATAGGAAACGTACGAATACAAAAAGAAGTGAAATGTCACCCTTCACTACGGTTACCAGACGTCACGCTTTTGGCGTACTTGCCACGCTTTTTGACTTGCTTGTACGCGCAATGCCACAGTAGAAAAATGCCACGCTTTTGACAAAAATGGAACTCTTTTTATGTAACCGGATTTATACAAAAATAGATAAAAGACCCTCGTTTTTACGAAAAATAAGCTAATTACCTTTTTTTTTGAGAAATGATCACAAAAAATGAACCTGATTATATAAAAATGCTTAATATTTAAACCTAATGCTATGTCGTCACGGTTCTCATGCTTTCCACTTTCGTAAATCTGGCAACCCTATCCATCACCCTACACTGTGCAGCGATGGTCACAAGTAAAAGCCACATTCTAACCCTAGTTTCACAAAACCGCACTAGTAAAACCCTTAAGCTACCCATATTTGACGGTCAGACAACATGGGAATCATATCGACTTCAATTTGAATCTACAGAAAGAGCCAATGGCTGGGCCGAAAAAGACATGGCGGCTTCATTGATAGTATCGTTGCGAGGACAGGCAGCAACCGTTTTACAGAACCCAGTTATTCATCTCTAGTCCAAGCTTTGGAAACAAGATATGGACAGCAGCATTTGAAACAGTTATTCCAAAATCAGCTAAAAGTTTGTAATCAGAAACGCAATGAGAGTCTATATGAATTCGATGCCGACATAAAAATACTGCTGCATCTAGTCTATCGACAGACGCCCAAAGATTTCTTAGAGCAAATTGGCATGCAGGCATTCATTGATGGACTACAGGATGTGGAAATGCAGCATGCTTTTTGGCTACAACACGACAAGACGTTGAGTGAGACAGTGATTGCAGCCCAGGAAAACGAAGCAGCAAACATTATATCCAGAACTTCTCGGGCAAAAGTAAGAGAAATTAGATTCCAGGAAAGTAAAAAGATCAACACAAATACTATTCCTTAACCTATCTATCCTTTCACAAATCTTAAATATCCTGCAAAATATGCAACGTTGAAGCCGTCTCCCACAACTTTGTTTAGAACAACAATTTCTGTCCAATAAAAGGATCGAAGAACAAAAGGAACCCGTTGATGAAGTTACTTTTCGGGCGACCCCTAAAGAGCCAGAAGCATACAAAGAAGAAATCACCCTTAAAAGCCCGAGAGAGGGACAAAAGGAAGACAATGACTTGAAGGTTATCAGAGAATGGTTGAAAAATAAAGTCACACCTACTTGGCAAGAGATAGCCAAATAAAGTAGATTCATTAAAGGGTACTGGACTTAGTGGGATTCCCTGTATCTTCACAATGGCCTAGTGCACCGGAAGTAGGAGAGCTTCGTTGGAGTACATATAGTTTATGAATTGGTACCGCAAAAATTACATGTCAGAAGTGTGTTGTTGGTGCTTCATAGGAGCCGTTCTGTAGTACATTCTGGTACTAAAAAGATACTGATAGAGGCATGCCAGAGTGACATATTTTAAGAGAGGCAAGCCAGTTTGGCTGTATAGTCCCAATCGCTGAAAAGGACTTTGTCAGAAACTTTAACGGAACTGGAAAGGCCCTTACACCTTTATCAAGAAAATCGACGACCTAAATAGCCATATAAATATTTATATTATTATACAATTGGATTACTGAATAATTACCAAAATGCGGCTTTGACAAATCTTGCCCACCTGAATAACTCAATTAAGAACATAAAATATGGTTGGTTATATTATTTAGCTGTACGACTCTGGCAATTTAATGTTTAAAATATGCGGGTTACAGATTGTAGCTATATCTACATAGCAAAGGAAAAATTTAAATTTAAATTTAAATCACGTTATAAAAAGCCATAACTGCTAGCCTAAAAATCCTCAATAAAATAAATTTTAAATAATTTTCTTTATCCTACCTATTATTTTTTTTAGCTGAAAAAGATTTGAGGCGTCCTAAGATAAAAGAAGGTTTAAAAGATCAATCTGTAGTAAAGAAGACCCATGTACTGTTTAAAGCTGTCATTATTGGTGATCCAGTTCCAGATATTACATGGTTAGTTTCTTTATAAACACATAATTTGTTTCTTTGATTCAGTGTGAATGCAGTCGTTTGGTAAGCGAAAAGCGAAAACGTCAATATTGAAAGAAGGTTCCATAATGTTTACTTTTGTCTGTAGAAAAGCATGTAATGGGAAAATTGTGTAATTTCATCACATGAAGGTGTTTTATGGCCTACTTTATAAAACCAAATTGTAGATCATTACTAACTGCTACATTATAATATAATATATACAATGATAATATTGTCGCATTATGGGTTTAAATGACGAAATTCCAAAAAATTGTATATTATTATTATAATAATAATTATTATTTCAGAAAATTATCTCAGGTTAAACTAGGTTATTGTTTTCCATATTCTTGTAACACTGGGGAAACAACAGAATATGTCTGAGCGGGGCTAACTATTTGTCTATGAACTAAGTAATCTTTAGACCATATGACACGTATCAAATACTACAGATTAGTTTAATTATTTTTGTAAAGTTATATTTAATATTAGGTTTTCTAGATGTTTTGTGAGTGGCACAATTCCAGGTGCAGTTATTACAAATGACAGATAAAACTGCAGTTAGCCTTCACATTTGTTTGATTTTAGTTTAAAATATTTATATATATTTTTTAACAACGTAGGTACATTGAATGTTCTAAACGACTGTTACTACAACATATATTATTGCTACTTCCTTATTTAGTTTTTGAAAGAGTATAATCTCTGGTCCAATAGCGTTAATGTTAATGTGAGTGCGCTTTGTACATTTGTCTAGGTTGATAGGCACCTCCCAGCATGTGAGCCAGCCTACAGATTTAATTTATCTGACAACGGTGCCAAGAGGTGCTTCTCTTATATCGGCCAATGTTAGCCAGTTCTCAGCAGACACAAATTGTCTAATAAATGAGAGCGTCATACAATCATAGAGAATATGCCCCGCAGTTTTATCTTCTTGTTTCCACCCCTTGCAGAATGCGCATCCTAACAGCCTTATACTATAAAAAAGCTTCCGAACCTTTTAATGACCAGTCAGAATGTCTTTGAGCATGTCCAAATTCTATCTAGTCGTAGCCAAATATTTGTTCATTATAGTCTTGTAAGGATAACTTATAAGCTCCTTGGATACTCTAAAGCTTCTTGTTTCATTTCATCGTCCTTGAATTGCACAAGGGAATGTTTTTTAATTAAGTTTGTCACTTCTGATGTTGCTAGTCCAATAGAAGGAGGAAAAGTAAACACATTGATGAAGGATACTGCGACTAAATATTCGTGGGATTCTAGTAAAAACCATGTGTAAATTCGCGGTATGTCCAGGATGAGTAGTGCTTGTTTGTTATCTGTATGTTCTAGTGAGCTCGGTTTGAACTGTAGTGATGCTATTGCTCATAACCCTTTTTATATTTAGGTTTAAAGATCTGGAGTATATTCCACATCATGAGACATTTTGTTTTTGAACCATTGGTGTAGATAGGAATCGTGTTTTGTTATAACTTTACGTGTATATGGATTATGGAATATATATCTTGGTGAGATAAAGTCCATGTTTGCTTGAATCAGGAGCGTATCGAACGCCTCCTGCCAAAAGCGACATCTCGCCTCACCAGATCGTTCTATTTCAACCGTGCGGAGGCGTTTCAATGTTATTAGAGCAACCTTCTTAATATAAATATCAAGGAGAGTAAGATTATGGCTCTGGTTGGTGTGGTTTCCATGGCTCCTGTTACTTTAACGTGCAGTTCTCTAAATTTGTTCTAGTTTAAGGATAGCTGTCAATGTTTGGGTTTTGGTACCCAGATAACTGCACCGTATATTAGCATAGGTTTTATGATGGCCGCCTAAGTCCATGCGACGTCTTTGGGAAGAGACCCCATGTGCGCCGCACTGTTTAACGGCATTGTTCATAAGCAATGTAATATTCTTTTTTTTACTATATTTTCTAAATGGGAGTTTTATATTCTCAAGGGGGTAATTCACTTCTGTTGCAAAGTTTAGTTTTGTGTTCAGGAGTTTTGAAGATTGTGTCCCCGTATAATTTGTATTGTAGTTCTCTTATACAGGGGAAGGGTAGTATTTGTAGTAGGGTTTCTCATCGACAATTAGTCCCACTACTGTTTATTTATAATTCTGGAAACAGTGTTATGACTCTGCGTGTATTCCGTTGTTGCCACTTGTTGTTGTCATTTATTGTTGCCATTTGTTGTTGACATTATGTTTTGGGTCCATTGGGCATTCTGTCTGTTTTAATATAACGTTTTAATAACTTCTTGTGTTCGTTACTAGATCTTGTATGGTCGTAATGAAACCAATTGTCTTAGCAAATATAGTTCCTCTCGGTAAAAAGGAATCAATTAAAAAAATTTTTCGTAAAACAATGTGTGTGACAACTGTGCAGCTTGAAATAGAACCTGATGTAGGATCTGGTAACGCGAGACGTGGCATTTGGCAGGAGGCGCCCGATACGCTCCAACTGCTTCAATCGAACATGGACTCCATCTCATCGAAATATATCTTCCATTAACCATATAAAGTTGTAATAGAACACATAGAAGTGCCGGAAGTGGCAGATATGATTCAGATCTACACCGACGTTTCTAAAACAAAACAAAGCTGAGGATGTGGAATATACTCCAGATCCTTAAACGTACAAATAAAATGGGCTGTGAGCAATAGTGCTAGTGTAGTTCAAACAGAGCTCACGGGGATTCTCATAGCAGCAAAAGAAATTACCAGAAACAATGTCACTAGAAGGAACATGCTCATCAATATAAATAGCAGACAAGCACTATTCACCCTGAACAGACCACACATTTACTCAGGGTTAGTACTAGAATGTCACGAAGCTTTTGCAGAAGAATTCATCAACAACGTGGTCGCCTTAAAATGGATCAAAAGTCATGCCACATCCAAAGGTAACCGTCTTGCTGATTCACTGGTCAAGAAAGTAGCCAACCATATACTTTTTGGACCCGGCCCTTTTATTCACCTAACAAATTCGGTAGTGATAGACCTATTAAAGACAATTCCTTTGTTAAGATTCAACGAAAGTTGGGATGTAACAAAAAACTGCAGAGTTGTCAATGAGCTCTTAAGTTATCCTGACAACACTGCTGCAGGTAAATACTTGACTATGACTAGGCAGAATCTGCGCCTAGTCACAGGAATTCTGACTATTGATTGTCAAGTACGGAAGCATATCCATATCATGGGGCTGTCAGATTCCGCACTCTACAGAGAGCACGAACAAGGAGATGAGACCATCGAGCATATATTCTACGATTTGCTCGATGCTCTCATTTATTAGAAGATTTTTGTTTGGCGAGTATCGGCTAACACTGGCCGACGTTGTGAACTACAATAAATCTGTAGGCTGGCTCACGAGCTAGGAGATGCCTATGATCTTAGGAGGATGCACAATGTTCCTAGTGAGGCCTAAATGCCATGGGGTAACCCACCCTAAACACGTTACAGATACAGATATTTTGCAGCTCTGGTTGCTTCCATAGTTGTATTTGGAACTCATACAACTCCAAACAACATCTGATAAGTTGACTTTTTGTGGAAACATTTTCTGAGAAACTTTATTTGGGTTGGTGAAGATGGTTGATATATAATATGACTACACTTTCGATATCTGTGGGTAACGATATTCTTGCTATGACTGATTTGCGATTATGCATTCGGTTCTTGTTCATCTTACACCAATCGTTTCAGAGTTGGATTCCAGAGCAGAAGCGCATTATTTTATTATATTAAAGGGAATATATTTGTTTAAATAGGACGTATATATGGATAGCCTGAATCGGTAAAGTTTGTTCTGCAGATTGCTTGCAGCTTTTCTTAAAATCATCTATTAGCTTTACTTTAGTTTTACTTTAATTTATTCCTTAGTATTTATAATTGTCCTCTGCAAGACGACTTCCTAAGACTTTTTTATTGTCCATATTAAAATAATTAAAGGTATTTTTTTTAGAACATTTATCCATTCCAATTTTCATATGTATATAGTCTCTAAAAGTTTTAATAATTTTTAATAGAATAACTATTAAGTTTTATACAAATCTTTTTAGGTCGTTCATTAATAACAGAAGGGATATTTTGTATTTATTGTCATATTCATTTTTAATATAAAAATAATATTTTTATTGTTTATTGTTCTGCTAAGTAGATTTAGAGACATACAGAACCACTATTACTATTTTTATTACTATTATAGGTGTAGAAACGGAAAAGAAATTTCAAATGATGAATTCGAGAAACATAAAATAATTCTGGAATCAGAAGACCATGAAATCGATGATGGCCTTAAAGAATGCACTTTCACTTTAGCTATACCCAGGTGTAAGTAATACAAAATTTATATATTTTTAATTTTTCCTATATAAAGTACGTTTATTGCTGTTTTAAAGTTTGTAATAATCTTTTCCTCATTGTTTTTTATTTTCTGTCATTTAAAAACATGTCCATGTCCAATAATTCGCCAATGATTTTAAAGTTTCATATTTAATGTTTTGAACTTCGTCCCTTTTATATTATTTCTTGCGAACTTTAAAATTCTACCTTCATCGTGATATGCAAACTTAAAAGGCATCTCAAATAATGAAACTATCTTTAAAATTATAAAATTAATGTGTAGGTTCTAGATTTACTTAGTCTTTATTAAGACCACAGTAAATTTTACTTTTAAATACTTCTAATTCTTGCATGTGGATTATTTAGTTTGTATGGTATCTTTAGAGGGAGTTTTCAAACTCTAATTTTTAATATCAGAGAAAAAATAAAGTGGCGACAGACTTGGAGATCTTGCAAATGGATCTTGCATACGGATCTAGAGGATCAGTTGTGGAGGGAGCCTTGCAACATTTGTGGGCACTGTTTCTTTTAGACCATTTTCCCAAGTCATGTACTTGGCGTCAATTTTGAGCTTTATTCTTATGGAAAAAATATAATTTTGCTATGGGAATTTATATTTTGTATTCTCGACACATGCACTAGGAATATTTTCTTATGTAAAGTATCGGAGCAAATACCCTTGGTATTTGGCATGGGAAATCAAAGTTCCAATGGAAATATTGATAATGGATTCTACTGAATCAAAGTTATTCTGTTACCAGTGACATTTGCTATTTTCTTGTTACTTTAAATAATATTATTATTATTATTATTATTTCAAATTCCTCTGAAAAATAAGCAGTAGAATTCTTACGCATGGGAAAATTCAAGTCGTGAATTGAGGCCCTTATCATTAAACCTGTAAAATGTATACTGCGGTTTTCATCATAATTATGTTTGGTGCATTCAGATTTTTCATCTGTACCAATTACATGTTTTTTAATAAACCTGTTATGCCTTTTATTTTCTTCCTATCAACACTATCATTTTTTTTGTAAATTTAGTCATTATCTTTTTATTAACTTTATTGTTTATCTCTGTGCCAGCCTCCGCTATTCAATAGATTATCCTACAGTCCAATTATTGATAAATTGTTTTAGATTCATTTTCGATGTCAAAAGAAGGCTCTAGCCATATCACTCGCATTTCCTTGGGTACCAATATTATGAGTAATTTTTGTAATTTTGTGTTTTTTAAAAGGACCATGATGTGAAAGATTATTAATGTTTAGGTGAAACTTCTGCAACTGGCAAGTATACCATCAAAGCGAAAAATAAATGGGGAGAAGCCGAAAGCAGCGCTTCATTGAACATCTTAATGCGACCTGAGATAGATGGTCCTTATGACACTAAAGTTGTTCCAGGAGAAGCCACCGAATTTACGGTAGTCGTACAAGCCAATCCCGAACCCTACGTGGTTTGGACCAAAGATAACGTTGTCGTAAAACCCAGTGATCTTATCAAGATCGTCGAAGACAAAGCTAATAATACTTACAAACTAGTTTTCCACGATGTTAAATTAGGTGATGAAGGTTACTACAAGGTCACTGCGAAGAACGAGTTGGGAGAGGCGAGTTCTGAAGCTAGGCTGAGGACTATTAGTAAGTACTTTCAGTAGTAATATCAGGTGTGCTGATGACTTATTAGTATATTATTGAATTTAATAAAAATCAATCTCTAGACCTTTAAATTGAATTTACTGTCAGTTTAATTATTAAAAAAAGTATCAAAATGTCTTGAGGGATAATTTAAAAGGTTCTTTTGTTTGCTGTTGGTGCAGTGTCCACCAGTGTAAATTACGCTAATTACACCACCTTATTTATTTACCCAAATTTGCTTCCTCCTTATTCTTTATAAACATGTCGAGTGTAATTTACTCCTGCTAAATAGCTGGTGGAGAAAATATATAGATACCATATCACTGACATAAAGGTACCAAACCAAACGAAAGGTTTAGTATCCGTTGGTGTAGTTCCTACAACAGTGGGATGAACGAAAGAACCTATTATATACTATAATTTATTAGTACCCATATTTATATTGATTGAGAACACATACTTTGATTACTATACGAGGCAAGAGAGAGGTCCGACACGCCCAACATAGGGCGCGGCCATTTTGAACCCTGTGACACAGTTTACAGCTAAAGAATCAGATCGCTCACTCTGCGTCGGCACTTTTGATCTCAATGTTTTAGTTTATACACTGTGCAACTCGGATAATACAATATATGACAACCGCCTATAATAAAACAGCAGTCTTCTGCGTATCCTAAATTTGTATCCCTGGAGTGGATGTTATTTTGAAACTTTCAACTGGTCCTAGTGAGCTAACTGATTCTTTAGCAATAAACTGTTACTTCAAAAATAATATTCACTGACACTGACAGCAGCAAGCAAAATATTAGGTGCGTTCTAATCATCCGCTTCTGCTTCCGGAATTGTCGGTTTAGACGTTTTAACCTGTTAGATTAAAACAAGAATACCAACAATTCCGAAGCAGAAGCGGATGATTAAAACGCACCTATTAAAAATATTGCGCCAAGATGTAGGCAACACGTAATAAGGGTTCAAAATGGCGGAGTTCTCTATCTCCTTTTAAAAGGCACTCAGAAAGCTGCGCAGTGCGACTATTCTCCGTATAGTAAAAGAAAATCAAAGTATGTGATTGAGAATCTATAAAAGCATGATAATTTGTTCTCTACAAACACAGATTACCCCAGATGCGAAATTTGGCAAAGGATTTTGAAGTGAGAATTATATAACCTTGAAACTTTAAATGAGTATGGCATGGGTGTTGCCAATTTTAATTATTTTTAATTATTCTTGCTAAACACTATTGCCATGTAAATAGACTATGGTTGGGCAATTAATTCATAGTTTATTGTAGTAGAACTTATTACGTTGTCGAAAAGTTGTTAATTTTTTACACAGTGGTACCTATGCATTGAGGAACAAACATTTTAGAAATAAAAATATAAGTCTAACGGGGTTTACAAGCAAAGGCTAACGATTTGTGTAAATATTATTTATAACATTGTATAAAAATCAGTCTTTTACTACAATAGTTCAAAAAATTATCACGTATTTTAAGGTGCAATTGAAAGTAAATTTTATTAGTAATTTAATACATAACAAAACAAAATATATTTGAATAAAATGTGGATATAAATAATTAAAAAACCTTGCAGCGCTCTAACATTATTCGCAATCAACCAAAAATAACAAATAAATATGTCTATTTTACAGTAAAATATGAGTAGATTTGAACGGCTTTTATTATTCAAATTTAGATACTAATCTGTCACCTGTCAAACATCAATATTTGACTTATGACAATAAATAAAACATCGATATTTGACAGGTAACGATTACGCTACGAATAGTTATTTTTGTTACATGTAACCTAATAAATATAAGTTGTTATTGTTTTGATTGATCCAAGACATTTACGTACAAATTTTATACAATTTACAGATATTTTTTTTTTGAAATATACAGATACAAATTGACAGATCAGAAAGTACGGTCATCTCGACCACTTTTGCTCCCATTCTAACCATGACAGCTCGCAACACTGATATACAGGGTGTCTCGAATGGGAATAAAAAATCATATAAACATAGGTCCGAAAAAGTTTCTTTTCCGAGATACAGGGTGTTAAAAGTGAAGTCCTGATGCCACACTTTTGTAAATATTTTCTAAACGATTAAATATAACTAAGGGAAATTGACCATCTTCATAGGTGAGTAAATTAAGGGGGGGCTTAGGGTAAAATTGACCTAAAATTTTTTTGTTGACAGTTTTCAACTTTTTCGACTATAAATTTAGGAAAACCAATATTTTCTTTATAATAAAGCTACATTTATTGCATCTTGCTAGGACGCACCATTTTCAAGAGAAAAGCATTTAAAAATTTCATGATAAGTTATTCGAAAGTGCAAACAATAATAAGTAGGCCTGTGGAATCAGAAATTTAATTTTTTTTAACTTTGGAAAACCGGTGACTTAAGAAATTTTAGAAAATATTGTTACGAAGCACCTTGCAGTAGCCTGCGACTATTATAGGATACGTACAGATAGAATAAGAATTGGAATGTTACTCATTGCCCTATAGTGTGCTGCGGTCGTCATAAGTGAAAGTACAAGTAAAAGAAGATAGAATACTCCATAAATATCCGGAAATGTCATTACCCGTCAAGAATATTCTAGACGACAGTTCGAGAAGGTTCGAGCTATATAAGGATGATCCTGATGTCAGTTTTCAGTTAAATGATAGACGTTACACGTTAATGTTATCAGTTGCATTGTTATTGTTAAAGTTCAGTTGAAATAAATTGTGATACCAAAAACCTGTGTAACAATATTTACAAAAATGTGCCATCAGGACTTCACTTGTAACACCCTGTCTCTCGAAAATTAAACGTTTTTGGAACTATGTTTATATTAACTTTTACTCTTATTTTAGGATGTAGATTACGCTGTTAAAATATGACCGTCTAAATTCGGGACATCCTGTATAGTGTCTAAAATTATTCAAATTTTACTTAGAACATCGAACATTGTGGGAAGGAAAGGAAATTTTATTATGTATAACGACGAAATGCCACAGATCTTTTTCAAGGAGGAGGGCAGTTCGCTGGGTTCTTAGTGTAGGCTGATTTTGTTTTTTTTTTTTTTTATTGGATATCAACTGTCCACGGCGCCAAAATTAGGTACAAAGTGGAGTTAATTTCCATTTTGCCCCCTTTACATATGTCGGTGTTTAAATGCATATGACCAGCCATCTCTATTTTTAATGTTCTTTGTCAACTTTCGTATCTGGTGTGGATAATTTGTGCATTAAACCAACTGTAAGGTATTAAAATAAATGAATTATTATTTGAATCACCCTATATTAAGATTGTCTAGTATTCATACCTGATAAAATATATTTTTTAGAACACTTTAAACTACATTAAATACATGAAATAACTTTTGTTTTGCAGAAGAAGCAGAACCTACGAGTAAGTTTATAAAAGCCAAGCAAAGCTTCTTTACTGCTTCATGTTGATAACTCATGGAAATAATAAGTACTATATTGTATGCAATACAGAAAACATCTTATTTTAATAATATTTACAACAAAAAACTATTAATATATTATACAGGGTGTCCCGTTAATGCGTAATTGTATAATATTTATAAAATACGTATTTTAATAATATTTTGGGATATTCATTGACTTGCGTTTTTGTTTGGTAAATAAAAATGCAAGTTTTAAATATAATACCATGTATTTTATTTTAGTTTTAGAATGATTTGATAATACTAAATTTAACCCCGGAATTTTTTTACAAAATATTACACGG
Organism: Psylliodes chrysocephalus; assembly: GCA_927349885.1. Taxonomy (NCBI): domain Eukaryota; kingdom Metazoa; phylum Arthropoda; class Insecta; order Coleoptera; family Chrysomelidae; genus Psylliodes; species Psylliodes chrysocephalus. The sequence continues at coordinate 54,286,220 of OV651815.1, read as the reverse complement.
TTGTCAAGCAATTAATTTTTGTATGAAATTAGTGAATGATGCAGACCCCAAATAAAATTATCATAATTTAGTTAGGTTTTGAATGATTTCAAAATTGTTTAAAGTACAAACTTGTGAGGCATTAACTTAACGAATAGTGGTGATAGAACTGGTTTATTTTATACAGATTGTCTTAAATCATGTTCCAAATATGGCTAATTTTTTTTTTCAAATGCAACACTGTGTATATTATTTTGGCATAAAATTCTTTATAAATTTGCCTATCCCAAAATACCAATATGTTAGCCAGTAACACATATACAGGGTGTCCCATTTGTTCGTTATTGATCGATAGCTGTTTTATTACTGGAAATACGAAAAAAAAAAAGATGTATGTTTAATTAATATTCTGAAATAAAGAGGATGGTTAATAAACGAGAGGCTGACGAAACTTATACATTTTTATAGAAAAACACCCTGCAGGTAGTTATACATATTTCATTGTTAACACATCGGCAAACAATTTAAATAGACTTCATTTATTTAATATGTTGTATACAAGGTGGGCCATTGGTGCGTGGGTGGAAGATTGCTGGTTTATTAAGGTACATTGACCGAGGAATCCAAATATTCAAATATATTCAGGGGATTCCCATTAAAAAAACAAAACTTTAATATAAATCACCCTGTAGAACAATTGGAATTTCATCGAAAATATTTTTAGGTCGTAGCTTTAGAGGTCCTACACCATTCCCCAGAAATGAATTTTAAAAATGTACCTTAATAAACCCACGCACTAATGGCCCACCCTGTATAGGGTGTGTCAAATTTTTAATGGAATATCCTATATGTTATACCACCAATAAATTAATATAGGTTAGTCTAATTAAAAAATTGAGAAAATCGCAATCTCACGTTATGACATACCCTATATATAACATAGCAAATTATTGAAGTCAATTAAAATTGTTTGACGATGTGAAAACAATAAAAAATGTATAACCACCTGCAGGGTGTCTTACTTAAAAAATAAAAATAGATTTGGTCATCACCTCGTTTATGGACCACCCTGTATATTTAAGAATAATTATTACATATATGGTCATACAACTTTTATATTTCGTATTTATATCAATAAAACAGCAGCTATAATTTAATTACGCACTGATGGGACACCCTGTATATGTGTCATTGGCTAACACATTGGTATCATTGTATAGTATGTATAGGTACATTTATAAGGAATTTTATGCTAAGAAAATATACAGGGTATTGCATTTGAAAAAAATTTAATAACTAAACTAAAATTAGCCCTATTTAAGACATTTTTCAAAGCACTCTGTATAAAATAAACCAGTTCTATTATCACAATTCATTAGCTTAGTATCTAATAACTCTGAATATTAAACAATTTTGAAATCAATGTAAATCTACCTAAATTATGATAATTTAATACGGGATCTGCATCACTCTCTAATTTAAAAATAAATAATTGCTTGACAACATTCTAATATTTTTAAAAAAATTCTAGGGTTCGATACAGTATTACCAAACCATTCTAAAAATAAAATAAAATACAGGATGTTTTATTAAAAAAAAACATACATTTTTCTTTTATGGACAGAAACGCAACACACTGTATATCCAATAATATTTTTAAAATATGTGTTTTCTAAGTTTATATAACTTTTATTTAAAAAATAATTACGCACTAATGGGTCACCCTGCATAATAAAAATTAGTTTTTTTACTAGTTAGACAAGAAGATTATTTTAAATATTTAACCGCAACGACAATATTATTGGTTAGATAATATGTATAAGTTATTTTCTGTACCATTTACATCAAATAACAGGATTAAATTCACGCGCACACACTCATTTTGCTACACGTTTTGCTTGATTTAAATTGCATCTATATATTAATAACAATTTAAAAAACTTAGGAGTCCAACTACATTTTTCGTAAGAGCAAGATAATGCTTGGTGTTCTTCTCGTTTAAGACTATGTAGGGTTGCTGTTCACAGCTATTGAAATTGGACATGCGATAATATTAAGGCAAGCTTTAGACCTGTCTTTTTATGTCAAAGTACCTAAAAGGAATAGGTATTATGGAGTGTCCTATTATTTCTCCACTCTCTTTTTTTTATTTTCGTTATTTAATTTTCTTGATCTTTCTTTTTCTTGATCTTCCTATATTTCTTTTGTCCATTATTATGTTTTAGTTAATTTACCATGTCCCAGCTATAAATATGGTCAATTTATTTTAGTTATTAGGCCACGTTTGTTTTTCAACGGATCTATTTATTTAAATCCTGTCCTATTATTTATATTCTCAGTCTAGACCGTACCAGTTTTCTTTTGAGCATACATTAAACTTTTTTAATTCAGATTTCACCTCCACGATATATGTCAACATTGATAGAATGTTTTGATGTATTGAAATTATCCCAGTCAGATCTTACTTCAATATTCAATATTTTCTTTTTAAATGTATTTAAAAATTTTAAATATATTGCTGCTCCTTTTAACAGAATTGTTATAAAATTAAATTATCTGCCGCTATTTAACTAAGATGATTTTATTATAGCTGAAAGACCTAAATTCATCACTGGATTATTTGATGACCAAGTTCCACAGAAGAGTGAACTCATTTTGATGGTCAGAGCCGATGGTCTACCCAAACCAGAAATTCGTTGGTTTGTTAACGGAAAGCCAGTTATCGAAGATGAAAACATCAAAATCGAAACAACTACTGAAGCTCAGGTTACCAGTAAATTGATTGTCAAGAACTTTGACACTGAACATGAAGGAATTGTAAGTCTCTTGTTAAATTAATTCATGAATTATTTTAAAAAACTGTTTTAATAATTATTGATTGTTTTATATAATGATAAAAATATTATTTTTAGTACAAAGCTATGGCAATAAACGTAGTGGGGGAAGCAGAAACTACATCAAGAGTATTAATGGAACAAACGGCTCCTTCGTTTGGCAAAAAGTTAGACAGAAACTTGGATGTTAATGAAGGCGAACCACTAGAACTTAAAGCGAAGATATCTGGCAGTCCTTCTCCAAAAGTAAGTATTTAATTAACTATAATTATGACCGCATTTTAATATAAAACAATTACTTTTATGTCTATGTTCCTCTCAGAACGTTAAATTAATAGTTCGTGTTAACAACTGTAACACAACTATGAAGACTAGAGATAAGGAAACGAATCGGCATGCTCAAAATACGGTTCAAAAAATCACACGTCAATTGAGCTTTTATAATTAACCGCATGCGCGCTTGTACGGTTTACGTAGTTCAAAATACATGGCTTCTTATGGGAATTATATATAATTTTGCCAAAATAATAAAAATAAACTTGTTTATAGCTAAATAAAGCACAGAACATACTGTTGTATTTATTTCTAAATAAGTCTTACATATTTTAATTGATACATTATTTACTATTTATTCCTATTTGAGTAAAATGCAAATTATTGATGATAAGTGTTGAAATTTGATGGGTAGGACTAATTATTTTTTAATTAAAGCTAAATAGGACTGAGGGCATACTAAGACATGGTTTAAATAAAAATATTTAGTTAGGGATTTTACAACATTTTATGAAAATAATAAAAATCAAATTGTTTATTGCTAACTAAAGCACAGAAAATACTGTTGATTTTAATTATTGTAAATAAGTCTTTGTTTTAATTGCTAACTAAAGTACAGAAAATACTATTTTAATAATAATAATAATACTCTCCCTAATTCACCCCCTTACGAGTGAATTTCAACCCCTGAAGTCGACTGAACGACTTGTGTAGGGGAAGGGATGGCTATTATTATTTGCCGTGGCGCTCCGGGGCGACTTAAGGATGATTGATGGTGCCATTTGACTTACAGGTGAGGAAAACCCGGAAAACCTCACCCACCATCATCGAAACGATAATGTATGGCGATTTTATAATCTGCATGTCATATCAATAGAAATTGAATTTTCTATTAATACGGCACACATCAAATCCTAAACTGTTGGTATTAATTATAAATAAGTCTTTATGTTAAACATTATTTACTATTCATTATTTAATTTTATCTGAATAAAATGAAAATTAGGTATGACCAAATTTGAAAAGGTTTGTTAAATGTTGAAATTTGATAAGAACAGCTTTGTGGACTTTTGTATTCGACAACTACAATTTCATCATCCTGGTGAATAGTTTCGTCAGCAATAGGTTCTAGTATTTTCTTCCATTTTTTATTCAGTTTGGTTCAATGGTGGTTTTCGTCTTTTCCTAATACTGGACAAGCATGAAGGGAGATTCAGGAATATACATGGTATTGCTTCGTTCTTTAATCTCGACATTTGTTAACAGTACCATTAGTTAAAATAGTCTCACCAAATTTTAAAATATCATCTTCTAAAAAGTGTAGCTCTCAAACAGAATCATAACTAGACAGTACTTTATCAGCCCTAGGAATCACATGATGCTATTATTCTAAACGTTTAGGATCCTATAAAAAATATTTGCAATGACAAAATTGGAGTTCAATAAAGAAAAATAACAGTGGTAACTCTTTATCTAACATCAAAAAACATCAAAAAAGTACATTTTCTTTTCTAGTAAGTTAAATTTAATGTGTAATTATTGTTGTTTGTAAGTCAGAATTTGCGACTTTATTATTTTTTATTATAGAATTTTGTAATTAAATAAACTACACTCCGTAAGATACGGGTTGGGACTATTTTAAAATAAATATATATTATTAAGAAATAAATACATTATTTTACTTACACCAGGAGCTTTAAAAAGACTTGGATTTTTATCTCCTTGTGTTTTCTTTAATTTTATATCGAATTTATATCCCGTTTTTCAACCCGGAACGAAGCAAATCCTGCGTTGCCGTTTTTTGTTACTCATTCTTACTTGTAGTCAGGTTCTTTATTTTAGCCTATTTTTATTCTTTTCGCTAAATTTTACAAAAATCATTGACTTGCATAGAAAATAGACGTCGTTATTTTGCCACCCGCCAACTGCAGTAGAGAAGGAAACAGGTAATTTTTATAAATCTATTCAACCTAACATAAGGGTAAAACCGTGGTTTGATAAGCTGTCAAATAGACCACTAATCCAAAGGATTAGCAGAATTAGAACTAATCATGCTTTATACCCTCAATATATGAAGCGAATATGTATAAATAGATAATGATTTGTGTATTTGTGATGAGATTTCTGATTTACAACATATAATTTTGAATTGTATTCTAAACGATTTAGAAATTAATTTATTATACCAAAACTTAATTAACAACAAAATTCAGTTACCTATAAATTTAAAAAATCTACTCACATTTGACAGTATATATAACATACTCTATAATTTCGTCAAAACACTCAAATTAAAATTGTAATTAGGAAATAGAAAATAAAACATGTAAGTAGCGATGCTACCAATAAAAAAAATGTACACCTGACTCGAAAAAATTGTTAAGAAAAAAAAAATAAAGACAAAAGAGTAAAAGAAAAAATAGAAAAAAGAAAACAAAAAAAAACAAAAAAAAAACAAAAAAAAAATAAAAAAACAAAAAAAAAAATAAACAAAACATTTAAACCATATTAAATTCAGGTTATTTTTTTTAGTTATTAAGGTAAAGCAACTTTAATGTAATTTGTAAAATAATAAAGTTTGTTATATATTTTTATTTGTTCACCTGACAATTGACTGGCCTGTTGGTTTATATCCAGTGCCATTAACTTAGTTAAAAAAATAAAATAAAAATAGGCACGCAAATTTGAAATTTAACCAAGGCCGATTCGTCTTCTTATCTCTAGTCTTCATAGACACAACAAATCTTTTTATAATGTCATTATTGTTATTAGACATTCCAACCAAAATGGCTGCCATTGACAGGCACATGATAACTTATAATATGGGAACACTGTGACCCTGGTGGTTTGAAAGGGTCAATTATATAGACAGTTGATAGATTGATTATCCATGGTTTTAAAAATAAACATAAGCTTATGCCTTGAGGTAAAAATGTAGGCAATTATTATTTTTTAAATATTCAAAGGCTGAATATTGGTTTTGAATACATTTTTGCTAAACCGACTAAAATTAATGAACACTTGCCAGGCAATATGGCCACTTGCAAACGACCCACTTTGAGCAATCTATATAACTATGTATGTATAATTGACCCTGTTAATGACAACATGCCCACAGGGTTGTCATATCTAAACTTTTAGATCCCACTAGTATCCATTTGGACAGGTTGTTGGAATGCCTAATTGTTGCTATCTCCTCCTAACTTTGACATCGTGAGATAGTGGGAATCTTAGTATTATTTACAATGTCAAAGTTCGTTTACTAGTAAGGATATGTAACTTACATTGTACCTGATCTAGGTAACCTGGTACAAAGATGGAGAACCAATATCACCTGATGATGAAAATATAAAGACAACCTTATTGCCAGATGGTACCGTAAAACTCAGTATTGATAAATGTAAACCATCCGACAGTGGAGCTTATAAATTAGTAGTTAAAAACAGAAATGGAGAAAGTGCTTGCCTTTGTGCTGTAGCCGTAACACGTAAGTCATACATTTTATTATATTAAAAAGTAATATTAATATTATTAATTTTCTTTACAGAAAAACCGAAAAGACCCACTTTCCTTAAGTGCTTTAAAGACACCAAGGTTCCTCTTGGTGAGTCTTTACGCCTGGACGCCAAAGTTGAAGCTTTTCCACCTCCAGAAATAAAATGGTTAAAAGATGGTATTCCCCTCCGGGCTTCATCGAATATTCATTTTGAAAATCATCCAGATGGTCGTATTGCTCTTGTTATTGATATGATGAAACCTGAAAATGCCGGTAACTATCAACTATTGGTGACTAATAAATTAGGTGAAGCAATTGGAGAAGCTAAAGTAGAAGTCGAAAAGAGACCCGTTAAACCTGAATTCATCAAAAAACTTAGCCCTCAAACAGTTGTCGAAGGTTTTCCAGTCAAATTAGAAGTAAAAGCTGATGGATTCCCAACTCCAAAGATTACTTGGTAAATTTTAAATAATATAAGTTTAAACGCTATACATCTTTGTTTGATTTTTTAGGTCTAGAAATGGTGCTGAGGTGATATCAGACAACAAACATATAAAAATAATAGATCAACCAGAAGATTGTTCAAGTGCCCTTTATCTAGATAGCGCAGACAGAATGCGCGATGCTCTAATTTACAAAGCTGTTGCAAGCAATGAAGCTGGAGAAGCTGAAACATCAGCTCTATTAACAGTTCAAGAAGCTTCTAACTCCGAAGAACCCGAAGAAAGACCTCAATTCCTACATTCCATTAAAGATACAATTACAGACGAAGGTCAACCTTTGGTTATTCAAGCTGCTTTCACTGGAAATCCTATTCCAAGTGTTGAGTGGACTAAGGATGGGCAGCCAATTGAACCTTCAGAGAGAATATTAATGACTTGCGATGGAAGACGGGTAAAAAATATATAATATACAAAATATGTTAAGGCTATGGGAAAAAGTAATTTTATTTCTATACTAGTATCAACAATCCACTCTTGTATTCTATATTTTTGTTTTTTTTTATGTTATAGATTGGTTTAAAAATAGATAAAGCCTTGCCATCTGATGCAGGAGTTTATGGCGCAAAAATTGTTAATCCTTTGGGAGATGACTGTTCTCAAGGAAAAGCAACTGTTAGAAAAGTATTCATGGCTCCTTCATTTACACAAAGATTTACTGATTTACAACAAGTAAGCCTAAATATTTAATTATCTTCTTTTCAAGTTATTCCTACTTACATAAATATTTTCGTAGTTGCCAAACAGAGACGCTAAACTTCCATGCCGAGTAACTGGTGTACCACAACCCGAAGTATTATGGACAAAAGATGGAGAACCTATTAAGAATTCAGATAAATATACCATTAAGAGAGATGGAGATCTCTGTTGTTTGTATATCATGGACTGTCAAGAAAATGATGCTGGTATCTATAGAGCAACTGCTATAAACAAAGAAGGCCAAGACGATTGTACGGCATCTCTTGAAGTTGTTAAAGAAATGTAAGAACTAAAAATATATAAAAATAATATTAATTATATTAACACTTGTTGTTTTTAGCAAACAAGCTAAGAAAATTGAACCACCAGTATTCTTGAAACGCATTGGAGACACAGAATTATTCAAAGCTATGACAGCCAAGTTTACGGCCTGTGCATCAGGAATTCCAGAACCGAATGTAGAATGGTTTCACAATGATAAAAAAATATTCCCTTCGACAAGAATTAAAATGGATAAAGATACAGCCGGGTTACTTAGACTTACCATCGCCGGAGTAGATGAAGACGATCTTGGAAAGTATTCTTGCAAAATATCCAACGAACACGGAAGTGATATATGTCATGCAACTTTGAAATTCGACGAAGGTAAGTATAACTTAAAAAACTAGTGTTTTTTAGTACTTAATAATACAAATATGATATAAAGTAGTTCACAAACAATGTTTTAAAGGAGGATATGAAAAACAATCACGTACATTGGAGGGTACAGTTTTTGTCTGTCAGGGCCTACTTTATAAACATTTTTTGTGGATTGCTCATTACAAATACTAGTAGTCATGACAAACTATATGACATTAGTTTTTATATATTATTTATTGTTTATTCGCATTTTTTAGGTCTTGAAACCAAACCCAAACGCCCAATCACTGACCAGTATACAGACTTCGATAAATACAAAAAAAGCGGCGCTCCTATGCCAATATCTGATCCACCGATTATCTCTCAGATGACAGACAGACACTGCACATTGTCCTGGAAACCATCAATTCCTTCTGGACCTAGAGAACCGGTTACTTATCAACTCGAAATGTGTGAATTGCCTCACGGCGATTGGTTTACAGTCAGGTCTGGTATCAGAAGTTGTACGTGCGGGGTACGAAATTTGGAGCCGTTCAGGGATTACAAATTCAGGGTTAGGGTTGAGAACAAATATGGAATTAGCGATCCTTCGCCGTACGCTATAACTCACAGGTGAGTAATTCAGTAAATCAAAATAATGTTATTAATAATTCTATAAATAAAAAAATTTACTTGCGTAGCACAATGTTTTCTTGACATTATTGAATTTCAAATTATAATGTTATTTGGATGGAATAATAATCAATTTAAATTTCCGGTTTAAACTGAATGAAATGAAATTTTTAAATAAAAAGGTATCACTTTTCTAAATCTTGCTTTTAACAAGACTATCTTCTCGAAGATAATACACTCACTAACAAACATAAATGTTCCATAGACGGTTAGTGGATGGAATAAAACTTGATTTTAAAACAATAAAACGTAAACAAGCGAGGCTTGATTGTGAAGGGATGTCAACGGGGAGAAGTGTCTTTCAAACAGGCCTGACGGGATTTTTCATAGCAGAAAAAGAAGTTAGTAGAAAGAATATTCCTGGAAGAAATATTCTTAATCATACAGATAACAAATACTAGGTTAGTACCTACTGGAATGTCATTAAGACTTAGTCAAAGTATCCATCAACAATGTGACGACTTTAATATGGATAAAAAACCACAATAAATCCAAAAGTAACCGTATTGCTAATTGATTATCCAAAAATGTAGCCAACCAAATACTTTAAACAAAATTAGTTAAGGAACTTTGACAGGAGGGCTGAAATAAAAGCTGCTGAGTTGTTAGGAAGTTCTTAAGTTACCCTGACAACACTTAGAGCAAACAAATAAGGAAGCACTTCCATAGCACAAGGTTATAAGACTCCGCACTATGTAGGGGCTGCTAAAATGTTGATAAGTTTATCAAACATATTTACAATTTCCCTGCGCCTTCTTGTACAGGGTGTAACAAAAATATGTACAGTAAATTTGACCACAGTTTCTAAGGTCGAGAAATAGTCGATTATTGAGCTAACTTTCTTTCATAAAAAATTGATAGTTATTAAAATTATTGGGCGTTAAAATATAATTTTTAAAGGTGACTTACTGTTACTCTAAAACGGCTCAACATATTTTTATAAAAATATACATGGAATGTAAGTATGCACTGACAGTCACCAATAAAGTAGAGTTGGTAACGTTTAAATTTGTTTTAATTCTGTTGGTTGTCTGCACCCCTTTGGCCCCCCTACTTTTTTGACAATATAATTTAGTTAAAAACAGAACGCCACTAAAATCCTACATCTGAATTGAATTGTTTGCATTTTAGTATTTGTTTGTGAAAGATTTAATAACAGACTTATAGACCCTTGAAGGAAAGTCATAGTGAGAAATACAATGACATGTTTCTATTGGTCTACTGAATATTTGTTCAGATATTTACTCTTTTACAACTTCATAAATGATCGATATTACAAAGGAATAATTGTAAAGGACGTTATAAAAAAGTAAATGAAGTTATATAATGTCAATGAGGCTTTTAAATAAAGTAAACTCCTTTAAAATATAAATGTGTATTAATGACATACAATGGGGTCTATTCTGTAACAATTCCTTTAAATTTAACGGCCTTTAAAAATATTGGCGGTCTTTAAAAACATGTTCATATTCGTTAATTTACTTCTGTCGTTATTTAAACAGATTTCTTTAAGATAGTCCTCTAATGTATTTTAAAGATCCGTTTAAATAATGACAGAAGTAAAGAAGAAAATATTTTTAAAGGCCGTTAAATATAAAGGAATTGTTACAGAATAGACCCCAATAAAAATTATAATGACATCAGAGTGTTAACTAGATAAAATTATACATAGTATTTATAGTACATATAGTACAAACTAGTAGAAAGCTTACACTATAAACATATAACAATAAAAAAGAAGTTAAAAAAATTCAGTAGTTTAAAAAATAGAAATAGAAAAAGTTTTATTTTAAATATATTTCACTATAAACTTCCTTCAGGAACCTATTACTCGCAGACAAATACTAAGAGAAAAAAAATTAAAACAGATAAAAATGTTTAATGGCGTTCTGTTTTTAAATAAATTTCATGGTCCAAAAAAGTAGGGGAGGGGGAGTAAAAGAGGTGCCTAAAAACCTATAACAATTTCCTTTTATTGGTCGTTGTACACTTACATTTCATGTACATTTTTATAATAATATGTTAAGCAGCTTTAGAGTAAGTGCAAAAAATCAGTTGTAAAATTTTTAATTTCACACCCTGTAAGTTTTTTATTATCCATTTTTTATACGAACAAGTTAGTTATAATTTCGACAAAAAAGTGTGGTTAAATTTAGTATACATATTTTTGTTACACCTTTTATAAGGAACTTTGTGTATTTTATTATTATATATTGAGCTTAGTGAGGCCTCAATGCAGCGGAGCAACCCATCATCCCTACGTTATAGATACAGATACACATCAGTTCATCTATATGTGAAAAATAATACCAGTTTTGTTTTTATTTAAAATATATTTCCCAAACTTTTTAATTGATTTTAAATTGGAACTAATCAATCTTTAATAGTTTTGTCGTTTTTATAACAGAATCTGCAAGTATCTTTTTGTGTCAGCCACATCGTGTAGTCCAATTCAATAAATGTCCAAAATATTCAGTGTCTACAAAAATTAACGAAACTTGCTATTTTTATTTACAAAAAGTTTTGAATAAAAGTTTTATGAAATAAATCAAGTAAATAAAGTAAAGTAAATCAGTAATAGGACTAAACAAATAGTGAAACGGCTAGCAGAGTGGAGAGAAGAGTGGTGATAGCATATTGCGGCAATAAAAGAGGTAGATAAACATATTGGCGTGTTTAATGGCCAAAAATAGATTTATCACTAGTAGACATTTTGTTTTCTGAAAATTTTATATTAGGAATTAAAAAAGGAAGTTGCAATATACATGAAAAATATAAACGTAGACATGTCCATGGTGAATTTCATCATGTGTGTGAATAATTACACGAGCACCCAGAAAAGTTTCATTCTTATTTTCGTTTGGCTATTACAACATTAGATTATATTTTGAAAAAAATACTTGTTGATTTTATTTCATCGGCCACAGTATCCCACAAGTTATCTAAAATGAATAGATAGTAATGCTGAATAACCTGCTGTTAGAAAAGGAAACAAATATTATCTAGTATAAATTGATGACAATGAGCGAATACTACATAACTAAATATGCAAAGTAGAATTAAGAATTCTCGTATTGATTTAATTTTGTTGCCATGTTCTAAATCTTGTTTTAGGGAAAAATTAGAGCCTGACTTACCCAAATTCCGGCCCTACCTTCCTCCTGAGATCGATTTCCGTCCAGAGACATCTCCCTACTTCCCTAAAGATTTCGATATCGAAAGACCACCACACGATGGTATGGCTCAAGCTCCAAGGTTCTTACGTCAAGAACACGATACCCAATATGGAGTTAAAGATCAGAACACTAATTTATTTTGGTTCGTCTATGGGTATCCAAAACCAAAGATGACTTATTACTTTAACGATGAACTCATAGAACCAGGCGGTAGATTCGATATGAGCTACACTAGAAATGGGCAGGCAACATTGTTTATTAATAAGTACGTTAAAATTATTTATTTACAAAATTACTTTTAATTAATTGGCTTTTTTGCTTGCTACGAAATAACTTGCTTTTAATTTTTTTTGCTTTGAATTTGGCTTAGTTGCCTTAATGTTTGTGTGTTCTAAAGTAAAATATATTGCTTAGGCATGGCAACATAATTATTATATTAACCAATGTTTCTGAAACAAATATTTATTTCACTAATTTAGTTAAATTATTATTTTTATGATAAAAGTATGTAGTTTATAAACTTATAACTTTTCAGAATGCTGGAGAGAGATGTGGGATGGTACGAAGCAGTAGCTAGAAATGAACATGGAGAGGCAAGGCAAAGAGTTCGTTTGGAAATCGCTGAAATACCTTACTTTATTAGAAGACCAGAGATTGATTATTGTATGCTTAGAGGTAAAGCAAAATTCGAAGCCAGAATTGTAGGCGTTCCATATCCAGAAATCAAGTGGTATAAAGACTGGAAACCATTGGCACCATCCACAAGAATAAAGGTGAGTTTTCTTTATCTAATTTCGTATTTATCTTGCAACCACAGATGCAAAATAATGTATTTATTTGGAAAATAAAAACTCAAAGTCTTAACAACAGAAATTTTATTAAATTACATTATTTAACGTATAATAGTATTTTGCCATTTTTACAATACTTATAAATGCTTTTATTTGTAATTTATGCTATAAGTTCAAGAAAATGAAATTCAAAATTAGTCTATTAGTCTATACTGGTTGAAACTCAAAAGCATATTCTTATATAATATTTTAAAAAATGAGTAAAGAGAACCGTTGTGTTTTTTTACTCTGCTTTTGATCCGCATTTTATGATGCTGCCGTTGAATGATGTAATAATATTTTGTTGTCAACGAGGGTGGATCAATTATGAACCGACCTTTCCGGCCTGCGAGTAATATTTACGCAGGAGAGTGGTAAGGAAATCTGTGGTAAGGAGTTATATGAGGGGGAGGGTAGTCTGATGTTTCACGATATGCCAGTACCTGTCTTAAGTGTCCTGCAGCTACACACAATTCAGTGGGTATTACGATGACCGAGAGACCAGTCTGACCAGTACCAATTTCTGTTACGCAACACATCGTCATCAAATTTCTCACCAACTCCGAGCTAGTTTTAGTCTAGAATCATAAATTACAAAATTAATAATTAAAAATACGATTACTTTAATTTGTAATTGTCCTGACAGAAAACAAGTGAGCGATTAAAAGTTGCAAACATAATGAAGAGAAGGTTTGTAATTATGTTAGTTATTTCAAGATACAATTTATTACAATATAACATCATTATTTTTAAATTAATGTATCAACTCCTGTAGAATCAAAATTAAAAGGATACTTACGTAAAAATAAAAAAATGAGGGTAGCTTAAAATTTTTCAGAAGTAATATTTAAATGGCAAAAAGAAAAAACGTCGAACATCCAAATGGCAACATCGAGTCAGTTAAATAAGATGACTTAAAGTAAAATATCGTAAAAGTATCCTCCTCTGCACAAGCAATGATGGAAGGTTCGAGGAAATACGAGTACACCTCATAACTAAACAAACATATACAATAGTAAATATTAACAAAATTATCCATTAATCAATAAAAATCAAGCCATTAAAAACATATAATAGTTGTAAAACTGGAAGAAAATAGTTTAACATCCACGTGCAATTAATTTAAATTCTTTGATACTACATATTTAAAATAGTAATCATACTTTCTCTAACATGTCTGATAATGGTCTGAGACCAAAACAAAAACTGGTAGTTTTATTAAAATTTCTACCGTTAAGACTTTCAGTTTTTCTTTATTGAAGGACAATATTTTTAAAAATGAATAACCTACTTACTCTTAGTTATGTATTTATTCGTACTTGGGGTCTGTAAGAGGGTACAAACCTATAATGTATTCCAATAATATATTTTTTTATTTTAGATTGCATTCATCGAACCTGATATAACAGTATTAACAATTCATGACCTTATTTTGAAAGACGAAGGCTTGTATTCAGTGAGTGCTCGTAATGTTGCTGGATCGACATCGGCCAGCGCTATGCTCTACGTCGAAGAAAACGAGCAAGAATATAAACTAAGAAACTATTCGAATTTGGCTCCGATTAGACCTAAGAAACGTACTTACACTGATTTCTACGATATCGGAGATGAATTGGGACGAGGAACGCAAGGAATTACATCGCACGCCGTTGAAAGACTTAACGGTAAGTACTTGGTATAATATTATGGAGTTATAATTCTGATATAACGAAACTTAATATTTTTGACAATAAACAGTACAATCACTGGTTAACAAATCTGGACCAGTGATAGTAAATCATCTGAGATTGATGTATCAAACTTATTTAAAAATAAAACACAGGTGCTCGTGTCAAATCTAGACGTATCTACAGTTTTGTGATATTATCAGCTGTTGTAAAAAAATAGTTATATTTTTGTATATACTTATTTATTAAAAGAGAACAAAACTAATAATTCTTTAGATTAGTCATTAGTAAAGATTTCGTTTCCAGTTTCTCAAGTATCCATCTTAAATCGACAAACATTAATTTTTTGTGTAAAAGTGCTTTTACCCACCGCCGATGATTGGGCGTTGCTACCCACTAAAAACATCCTATACTTATATTTCGTTTCACTTGGAAAAGCTTGGAGAATGCGTATCATGAAGTCAACGAGGTGGTATCTTCATATAACATGTCTTATCTACCTTTTTGTAGTTTTTTATCCTTTTCCTTACATTTCATGATATCCAATATTGCACGTTTAATAAAATTATGTCGTAATTGGTTTGAGACAAGAGCATTGTTTTCATTATGATTTCGGTTATTGTGTATCTGCAAAGTGTGGACGGTGGGTTTACCAACAACACTTAGGCCATTTGGCATCTTCCTAAGTTAATAGGCACCTCTTAGCTCATGAGCCAGCCTATAGATTTGATGTAGTTGACAACGTCGCTTCTCTTATATCGGCCGGTGTTAGCCATTTCTCGCCGAACAAAAATCTTCTAATAAATGAGAGGCAATCTTAAACTGTATGCTCAATGGTCTCCTTTTTTGTTTGCTCCCCCTGTAGAGAAGGAGACAGATCCACGCAATGGAGATGCTTTCGTACTTGACAATGACAGGCAAAATCAGCAAAACGGTTACCTCTCGATGTGGCGTGACCTTCAATCCAAAGTTTTATGGCATTCTAGTACTAACCCTCAGTAAATTTGTGGTCTCTTCAGGATAAGTAGTGCTTGTCTTCTATCTGTATAGGTGAGAATGTTTCTCCCAGTGATATTGTTTCTGCTATGAGAATCCACGTGACCTCAGTTTAAACTGCATTGGCAATATCGCTCACATACCATTTTATATTCACGTTTAAGCATGAATGGCTTTATTTTAAGTGACTATTTTTTTCTCCAGTTCTAGCTATTGTGATTTCCAAATATTATTTTTTTTTTACTTTTTTAAAGTCATGTTTGCATATTTTACTACTTTGTGATGTTGGTTTATTATTTAGTATTCTATTTTTTCATTTAGCTCTAGTCTTATAATTTTTTCTTTCTCTATAACTTTGTTCTAGACGTTTTTCAAGCTTTTTTGTTCTTGCAATGACCATTATGTCATCTGTCATATTTTAGTGACAGGTTGAACACAGTAATACTTCTTTATTAATTGTGAATTCTTCCATTCCTCCTTTGACACTGCTATTATACCAACTTTTACACTTTACATTAACCATGGTAGGGTACCCTTCTTTAATTTTTGTATTGGTAACATAGTGTCTAATAATTAAAGTATTTTAATTTAAGTATGATTGTCGAGCCTCTCCTTGTTTTTCATCAGATTTTTTTAAAATACTTCCTTCAGCAAATCTTGGTCTCTATCATACCAAGAAGCATTTACCATATCATTTAATGTTCAATTTTAAAATGTTTGGAGATATTTGGTGCATCTCCCAAACTTTAAACCATATACACCGAAAGTTTTTATTACTTGTTTTTAGAACTTAGAACAGCATTATATTTTGAATGCAAAGTCGGTTACTTATTTCTAATAGCCAGTGTATTTTATTTTGAACTAATTCGTTTTCTTTTTAATATGCTACTTCCACTTTAGCATAGTAATTAAATTTAAACCAATATATTTGACTATTTTCTTATTGAATAATAAGTTTTTGTAATTGTTTACTGATATGCCATCTGTCTTTCGGTAAGTGAAGTAACGTGAACAAATTTGACCTCATTTAATTTTATTTTTCGCTGTTTTGGTCAAGAATTAACTTCATTAATTGCTCTTTTTAAATTTTTAATTGTTTCTTTAGGGGTTGCTACTTTTTAAGTACATTCTTTTTCTGGGGAATGCCATGTGTACACTTCCCTAGTAGTAAGTTAACGTGGTCATTTAGGTGTCAACCCCCAGGCAAATCTCCAGATGCGCTCCAAAGTTTAAAATTATCTTGTTTTCTGGTTTATTTATAAAATTTCTTTTTATTTCAGGCCGTAACTATGCTGCCAAAGTTATGTATGGTTCAGGTGACTTAAGACCATGGATGTACAATGAATTAGATATTATGAATGAACTTCGCCATAAGAAGCTTATTTCGCTTCATGATGCCTACGAGACCGATGATTCGTTGGCGCTAATTCTTGAGCTCGCGTCCGGTGGTGAATTAGTAAGAGATTATCTGTTAAAAACGGATTACTACACAGAAAGTGACATCGCCGGATTCATGAGACAGCTGCTTCAAGGCCTGGATTATATGCACGATCGAGGATATGCTCATATGGGCTTAAACGTATGTTTATTTAAATATTATTATATTTGTAATGTTTATTTTGTTTATTATGATCCGAGTTAATTCCGTTTATAATTTGAAACTGCCAACGTAAATTAGTTCAAAGTAACTGTCATTTACAACGAAATCTTTTTGTATAAATAGATGGTGAAGTTTAACCAGGCAAAACAAAGTTTAAAAATGTTAACTCCTTTTGTTTGCAAAAAAGTATCAAACGGCAGTCATGAAAGAAGAATTTTTGCAGTGCCTGTATTACTATATAGAGTGAACGGTGTTTGCCTTTGTAGCTCTTATTCTTCACCAGGTATCCAAAAAAAATATCTATTTTATTGCAAAACATTTTACTTACTTTATTCGAACCGCCTACAAAAAGACTTTCGTTTATAACGACCATTAAAACAAGAACAACAGTTGTGCCAACTTGAAAATTATAAAAAAACACTATACTCTGTTTTTAAACTTGGAGGAGCGAATTGAAAAGACGCTTTTACACAGGGAAAAGTAACTAGATTTGTTACTAAGAGCGAGTTTCGAAATATAGTCGTGTTCAAAATTTATGAAATAATTATCTTTATCGACCTTAGTTGGTGAACGGTCAATGAGCGGTTAAGAAACGAATAAATATCATAGAAGTAATTTTTTAATTGGTCCCAAACAACGGTCACAAATTTCACATTATTGTGATCTGAAATGTGTGTCTAAAACGAAATGTCACTGTCAAATTAAAGTCAATATGGTTGTTGATTGATGTCAGAAATACTTTTTTCTTGCTTTTGAAATCGACTTTTTGAGAATAACTATGATCTTTTTAAAATGGATATTAAATATTTAAGAAAATTGTTAATGGAATATCCAGATGTAGCCAGGTTAGTATAAAATATAAAGATCTGTTTACATTTTTAAGGATATATTTGTTATAGGTATAAAAATAAAAGTTAATCAGTGAATGACCATTGGATCACACAGTAACTGGTATCTCTTCTATGAGTAATGTGGATATTATGGCTTATTTAGTGTTAACCCATGGTTAATGAGCTAGAGGGCAAATAAAAGCATTCAAAAGTTTACAGGCCTATGAGTCAGAATTTGTTTTGAAAACTGGAACCAACATTTTCATAACACTACATGTCAACATATATTTTTTAAAGTGAACTAATCATACATACCTATGTATTAATTTTAAGTATTTCTAAAATATTTTTTGTGAAAGTAATGTGCCAAATTAAGATTATCCCTAAAGTAGTAGATGGTGTTTTAAATGTTTTAAATTTTGTAAATAGTTTTATTCTATTCTAATAAATAAAATTTGCTTGAATATTTAGTTACATTTTAATCATTTTGGTTAGAAATTCATTAATTTTTAGTTTTAAAAAATCAGTAATAAAATTATTTTTTTCTAAAATACTTCGGAATTCATCTCTTCATGGTAATCTCGCATCTTTTTAGCTTCAAAAACCAATAATGCATTTTC
Organism: Psylliodes chrysocephalus; assembly: GCA_927349885.1. Taxonomy (NCBI): domain Eukaryota; kingdom Metazoa; phylum Arthropoda; class Insecta; order Coleoptera; family Chrysomelidae; genus Psylliodes; species Psylliodes chrysocephalus. Next base: position 54,267,409 of record OV651815.1, on the reverse strand, counting down.
TACAAAACCTTCAGAATCAGCATGTAAAACAATAAGGTGTCTTCCCTTTCTTGTAAGGCTTTTCAGAAATTGCTACCTTTAATAGTACTCAGTGTAGAAGGATCCATAATTGTAGATTTTCAATACAATTGCTTACTGAAGAACTATTATTTACGAAATAAAGTAAAAAACTATGTAATGGATGAGATATCAAATTATAAAATGTCAGAACGGTCAACAATATCAATTATTAGCTGATGTTCATGCTAAAAAGTAATGTGTGAAACTGACTGTAATCTGACCAATCAGAAGGCTACAGAATTGCCAACTTAAATTTAAATCGCTCCTCTTAGTTTAAAAACAGAGTATAAGTATGTAGAAATATAAAGGAGGTTCACTTTGTCATAAAATAAAATTATTAATTATAACACATCCCCTCAATTTTACAACCTTGTAAACAATAAAAAAAAATATTTTAACATACATTGGGGTCTATTCTGTAAAAATTCCTTTATATTTAACGACCTTTAAAAATATTGGCGGCCTTTAAAAGTATATTTGTATTCGTTAATTTACTTCTGTCATTATTTAAACAGATTTCTTTAAGATAGTACTCTAATGTATTTTAAAGATCTGTTTAAATAATGACAGAAGTAAAGAAGAAAATATTTTTAAAGGCCGTTAAATATAAAGGAATTGTTACAGAATAGACCCCATTAACATTTAACTTTTCTCTATAATTAACAAATTTGTTTTCAATGTGTGTGCTACTTGCTCATTACGTTGTACATATTTAATCAGAATCTGTTTATTAGTGACTAAGTCCTTAACAAAGAAATGTTTAACGTCAATGTGTTTAGACCGTTTAATTTACAAATGTATTAGCAATTTTATTTCCAGTCTAGTTATCTTCAAAAGTAGTTATTGGAAAAACATTATCGATTAGATCATTTAACAAGTTACCTACAATAAAATATTTAGTAAAACATGATGATAATGATACATATTCAGCTTCGCTACTGAATATTGCTACTACTGATTGCTTCTTTGAATTACAAAATACCGTATTGTCATTAATCTTTACAATAAAACCAGTTGTACTCTTCACTCTTTGTTTCACTAGCAAAATCTGAATGGGCAGAAGCAGTAACATTAATTTCATTATTTCGAATACGATGAAACAGGAAGATGAAGTTTCTGTTATTTTAAAAATAAAAAAAAAAAAAGTTTTAAAGTGTATTTCTATTACTACACCTAAGAAAAAAACAATATTTACTCTACCAAAATCCCTTATTTCCATTTTAAACCTTAGCTTCTTTTAATTTTTGATACTTCATCATCTGTAAATTTGAAAATAACATGAAATCATCAACCCACATAAAAAGAAAGGTATGTTAAGTGCAATACGAACAAGGATCAACTTTTGATCTTTTCAAATTTAAGTCCAGTTTATTTATTAAATTGATCCAACATTTAAGGCTTTGTCTTAAACCATATAGAGCTTATTAATTTACATACCTTGCCTGGAATATTATTTAGTACACCCTCATGTGGTTTCATATATAGTACCTGGTTTAGATCACTCTTTAAAAAAGCTGAACGAACATATAGTTAATGTGTACTTCAATTATTTTCTACTCATAATGACAGTAAGATTCTTAGTGTCATCATCCGTGTTACAGGTGCGTAGACTTCTTCATTTTCGAGTTGTAGTTGTTAGTCCCTCTTGCAACTAGTCTTGCTTTCTTCTTTAAGTTGCCATTCACCAATTATTTTTGTCGGTGGGATTTTCAATTTCCAGGTTTCATTTTGCTCTAACTCTTTCATTTCTTCCTTAATTGCTACTTACCATTCTCCGTCCATTTTTAATGCTTCTTTATAAATTCTAGTCATTTCGTCAGGTAAGTTACCCGCTGATAGTGCTAGCATTATGTCTATCTCATAGTCAATTAAATATGTTGGCATTTGCCTTCTTCTATACCCTATTTTTAACCGACTTCAAAAAAGGAGGAGGTTATCAATTCGTCGCGATATTTGTTTTTATGTATGTTCAGCGATTATTCTTTAACACGGTGTCCGATTTTAATTATTCTTTTTTTGTTAGAAAGGGGGTACTTCAAGGGAGGTCCCATATAAATTTAGTCAAAATCTAATAATTGGGTCCATGAGAAAATCCTCAAACTCTTCATTTTTTATGTATGTTTAGCGATAATGCTTTACGACCTTGTCCGATTTATATGATTCTTTTTTTGTTAGTAAGAAGGTACCTCAGGGGTGGTCCCATATAAATTTGGTTAAGATGTGGTGATGGCATCTGCACGTTTTTGAAGTCGGTTTTTTTAAATTTTTAATTTCTAATACTTGTTAAACTAAGAGGAGCGATTTGAATTTAAGTTGTCGATTCTGTAGACTTCTGATTGGTCAGATTGCAGTCAGTCTTACACATCACTTTTTAACATTAACATCGTCTTATTCAATTACTGTCAGTTATTGATATTTCTGACATTTTATATCTTTAGTTTTGTTATTGCTTACATCTCTTTGATATCTTATCATTATCACTTCTACTTTTTTCGTTAATAACAGTTTTTCAGAACTTCAGTAAGCAATTATATTGATTTTCTACGATTATGGGCAGCAGTTGCTATGACATACATTTGCTCTTAACCCCTCATTGGCCGTTCGCCGACTAGGGCCGAAAATGATAACTATTTCATAGATTTTAAACACCACTATATTTCGGAATACGCTCTTAGTAACGAATCTAGTACATTTCCCTGTGTAAATACGTCGTTTCAATTTGCTATTCGTAGTTTAAAAACGGAGTATAGTACTTCTCTTTTATTTTCTTGTACTTCATTTCTATCTATTTTATAGTATACTTTATTTTACTGTTCGTCTTTTCTTATTTCTTCAGTTTCTTTTTCTTCGTTATTTAGTCCTACCTGTATCTTTTGCGTTTCCTTTATATTTGATATTTCATTAAAAATAACTGATTTGGCAGATACTACCCTATCATTTTCATGATTATACACTCTGTAACTATTGTTACAGTAACCAAAAGATGTTACTTCTTTGAGTGTTTATCAATACTTCTATTTTCTTTCGATACATTTAGATATGCTTCACATCCAAAAACTCTTAAGTTGTTCCAAATTTGACTTAAAACCATACCATAATTCTGCTGGAGTGAATTTTTTGGGTAATACACTAGTTTCCAGTCGGTTATTTAAGTACGCTGCTATCAAAACTACTGCATCTCCCCAAAACATTTTATCTAAGTTAACATTAAAAATTAAATAACTTCATATTCAAGAGAATTCTATTGTATCTCTCCGCAATTGTATTCTTTTTTTTTAAATAAGTCGATATGTATTGACATCCATTGTCACATCGTAAATACTGTATTTTGATACCAAATTGTGATTCAACACATTGTCTAAATTTATCCAGTACTTTACTTTTATTTTTTATTAAGAATATGATGCTAAAATATGTATAGTGGTCAATAAATTTAACAAAATTGTTTATACCCTCTTAACGTTGAGGTGTCACCTTAACACAAACATCAGAAACAATTTGTAATGGCCTCTTAGCTTTTACATCATCAGAGATTTAACAAATGGTTTTCTTGTCTGTTTACCTTGTAGACATATATAAAAAATACTAAGAATGTAGAAATATTAAGATACCCTAGATTTAAAAGAAACTGAATAGCATATTATATTATACTTTGTTTTTTGATTATAAACCAAAAGTTTTTCGCAACTCTATACTGATTGCATCTAAACTATTTTTATTTCCTCAGTATTAAACTGCAACATTTTTAAAATAAATATCCATTACAAAATCTTTCTTATTTACCTAATTTTTTTATAGTTGGGAGATCTCCTAATCTCACATCCAGGTGGAGACGATCTCAAAATCACAGACTTCAGCCTCTCAAGAAGAATTCAACACGGTAACTTCTACCCTCTAAAGTACGGTATGCCGGAGTATGTAAGTCCTGAAGTAATCAATGGAGATGGCATTGGTTACGGTCAAGATATGTGGAGTGTCGGTATCATCACATACATCCTGTTATCTGGAAGATCGCCTTTCAGAGGTGACAATGACAGAGAAACTTTAACGAATATCAAAGCCGGCAAGTGGATGTTCGAAGAAGAATGGTGGTCGAAGATCAGTGTAGAAGCCAGGGATTTCATCAGCAGGTTATTGGTTTATGATACTGAAGGAAGAATGGATATTAGAACTGCCTTGCGGCATCCTTGGTTGGAGAGAGCTGATAAGAGATATTCTGATGACTTCCAAATTAGATCTACGTACCTTAACGATTATTGGAGACTATACAGGTATGTTTAGTTATTAAGTTCATTATAGTTAGTTAGGTGGTTGTAATTTATGTATAGGATTAGTACTTGTGGTTTACTTTTGGCACACTAGAGGATGCTGGCTTAAGTGAGGCTGATTATGCAAAAGAAATATTTTGTGTCGTTGTTTCCAAAAGGATGCAGCAAACACTAAATATTATCGAACAATTGGGCCTAAAAGACGGATTCTTCACAAACCCATTGAAAACTTTAGTTGTTTCCCCTATCTAAAATAGAAACCTTTGAGAAATAAAGAATCTTTATATGTAGAGACAAAGTCTTAAATTTGCAAAAAAATGTCTGCAACCATATAAATAAAAAACAAATATAAATCAATGGCTCAGGTTGTAGTACTTATTTTAACCTGATCATTAGTCATACGTTGAATAAGGCTAGAATCGCAATAGCTTAAAAAATTAGTAAGGGTATAACGACTGACCTATCTAATAGTAATACTGGCTTTTTAAAGTACGTTTGTTTCACCAGTGGAACTGCTGGGGCTTCATACATTACAACTTTTAGTGGAAAAAAGACTATAGTGGCGGCATCCAGGCTGTTCAAGAATAGATTTTAGAAACTTTTGACAAAAGAATACTATATAATATTAGAATACATTAAAACAGAATCCGGTGTTTATAATGGATAGAATAACTATAATTCATAACCCTATATTGTAGTAATTATAGCAAGAAATAATAATAATAATAATAGGACTTCATTAAGAAAACTGACACTGACTACAAAAGTCTTGCTAATTAAATCAATATTTCAAAACAAAAACAACTTATTCGTTAAGCTTTGACTGCCTTGTATGTAATCTGCGTCTCGTATTCCTTAACAAAAGAAACACGTCCAGATATTTAATCCCCTAAAATACTAAGTCTATTTTTATACAATTATTGACTTAATTGCGATTGTCCCCCACAACAAACATATAGTAAAATTAAAGAATAAATCTCAGCAATCTTATCAGCCACCGTCGCCAGATTTTCTAGACTGTCGTTATTGATACTAAGATGGCAAGAACAGTATTTTGCAGTTTTTGCAAAAACATAGTGCTAAAAAAAAATCATCTGTAAATTTGTTATCTGCTCATTTTTATTTCTCTTAATGGTTTTTTTCTTTGGCTTATCTGACTTTGTCTCCGACAACACTAAAGCCTAAAATGGTCTATTGTTTTTATCCCCTATTGATTATTAGTAGCCAATCTGTCACCTTACTCCCTTGTACAAGTTCTTGATAGAGTGTATTCTATAGGTTATTGGATTAACCTGTGGTTGTTTAAAAAGTGCCGGTCTTTTGCGATTTATTGCCTCGCAGTTGCACAGTATGTGTTTGGATGTTTCTGGTTCCTGGTGGTAAAATTGAAACAATAAGTCTTCATTATACATGCCTATTTTGTTCACGTGTCCCTTTACTGGGACATGCCCAGTAATGGGTCATGTTGTTTTCAGCTAGTTCCTATTCATGGAAAGTAGTTCTCGTGTTCCATTTGCACATGGTCTTTCTATAAAGATCTTCCCCTGTACTTGTTTTGGGATATTCTCCCAATAGTAGTTGTGTTTTTTTTGAACCTAGTCATTTATGAAACCTCGATCTGTACGTTTTGATACTCCAAGGTTTATATTTGGTTCCGGTATTTCTTCTGGCCCTCTCTCTGCGAAATCATTAGTCTTTTTTTTCCCTTGATCCCTTGAAGACCGAACACCTCAACTAGTTTTACTTTGTCAGTATTCTCAGTTCTTCGATGCAATCCCATACCTGCCTTTACGTCACTTTCTGTCTTGAAATGGCCCTATGGGTCGCCTGACTGTCTGACATTATTTGGATCTACTAATTTGAAATGGCTTTCCTATCGTTTGTTATTGGACATTGCAACATTGTATAAAGCTCAGCCTGAAATACTTTAGCGTATCTTCCTATTGCATAGCTAAGTTTGGTGTTGAAGTTTTTGGAGAATACTCCAGCTTTAGTGCCTTTCGCAGTCTTTAACCCGTCTGTTTACAGGGTATGTTACCGTCGCTGAGCAGTGGGTTTTCTTATAGTGATCTCAGTCCCGTTTTAAATTAAAACCTCAACTGGAATATTTAGGGAGTAACGTTTGGTTATGTGATCTGTTCTTATGTCTAGCACTAACCTTGTGATACTAATATATCCTGGTCTAATATTAATAATTTTTAAGGTATTCACTAATCTGTAAACATTAATCTTGTCTCCCCTTGTATCACAAGTGGTTGCAAGCCAATTAGTACCTCCGTTGCTGTAGAGGGGGTTGTTTTCATTTCCTTTGTTATTTCAAGACAAGAGAGTCTTTTTATCTTGCTTAGTCTCGTTAATATCGCTCTTTGTTGTGTCTTTGGTCACCATACCAAAGCTGATTATGTTTTTATCGATCTTACCACAATATTGCATGTCCAGTATACTACTCGTATACGTGGTTACAGTCCCCATTTTTTCCAGAGGAACGTCTTGTCATCACTGTGATGTTTCCACTTTCTTTGTTGTTCTTTCTAAATGTTGACTTTAGTAGTACTTCAGTCTTATCTTTCTAATTTTCTTCTATCTTAAAAGTTTTATAGATTTTAAAGCCTTCGTTCTCAATGAAGTGAAATAATCGTGCACATTGTACCGCTTCTGCCAGAAAAGGAGCTGAGAAACTTCCTGGACCAGAACCTAAGTATATAACACGTTTGTCTCTGATTGGAACTTTTTAGACATTTCAAAATATACATAGAACTTCCATCCATAAACAGATAAAAAAAAACAACTGCTAAACCATAGGACTCTTCTGATTTGGCTTCAGAAGCTTATCATTCTTCAACTAAATCGCCATATTTGAAACATCATTAGGTAGCTCTGCATTCCGTTTAAAGAAACCATTTAGTAATTAGTATCTGGCTTATGATTTATTTTGTATTGTGATGGTTTTATAAATAAATACATTAGATAATTATTAAGGTATTTATTCTCAAACCGTTATTCTGACAAACTGCCACTAGACGACTCTTCTATATCTACATGGCCTTTAACATCTAACAACTTAGCCTTATACATCTAACTACTTAACATCTTGATTTCTTTAAACAAATAAAACTAAACAAAATGGAACAAAATAATATAAAAATAAAATAAAACAATTTCTTTGAAGAGAGTTTTTGATTATTTCTTATCTAGTGGGAGCCTTTACAATTCGCCCTGATCTAGGTTACTTATGGTTTATTTCCTTTTCTACCTCTTTCTCCTTAGCTTCTTCTTCTTTTCCACGGTCACTACTTTCTGTATCACTTAATCCATTGCTTTCACTAGACTTGTGCAATGTCTGTGAGTACATTCAGGTCATTCAGTGTCATTTTCATTAAACAAATGAGTATTCAGTGTACTGTCTTTAACTTTTTTAATAAAAGTTCTGTTTCTTATTAATTCTGATCGCTCCTTTGTTTTAACATTGTAGATTCTATTAAATAATGGTCCAGTCTCCTTTTGGTTTTAGTTGTACTATTATTTTGTCTCCTATTTAAGTTCATTCAATGCGTTAACTTCTTTTTTATAAAAATATTTTTCCTGCTTTTCTTTATTATTTCCCAATATTTGGTGATATTTTTTCCGATTTATTAGTTTGGGAATTAATTCGTTTTCCATAGTGGGAATATTGGTTCTTAGTTTTCGACTCATTAATATTTGAGCTGAAGAAAAATGTTCACCTTTTGACATGTTTCGATATGTTAACAGAGCTAAATGTATTTTTTCTCTTCCAAGATTTTCTTAAACATATTTTTTAGTCTGTACATTTCTTTCTGCCATACCGTTTGATATTGCATGAGTTGAAGAAGTCCTGATATGTGTAAATTCCCATGTTTTACTAAAATTCCTAAAAATTTCTGATGAGAACTGTGGTCCTCCATCAGTAAAACATGTTACAGAAATACGATGTCTTGCAAATTTCGATTTTAAATAATTTATTATTGTTAAACTAGTTGTATTTTCAATAAGCGTTTCCACTTCTATATATTTACACTAGTAATCCACTATTAGCAAAAACGTTTTCCCATTAATTTCGAATAAATCACAGGCAACTTTATTTCATGGCAAAAGATTTATTTCATGTGATTTTAATGGATCAGATATTTGCGATTTAGAGTATTTTTGGCACAATATAACATGTTTCCACTGTTGATTATATTTCATTTTGCATTGTTGGCCAAAATACTGACTCTTTAGCTAATTTTAAACATCTTTTATATCCTAAATGATTATAATGAATTTTCCATTTTAGTTCTTTTCTCAATTTTAATGAAATGATCATACTTTGTTCTTTGAAAACTCAATCATCTACTATTTACCTCTTAATTATTTTATTTGACTCTACTGCATGTTTAGCATCCATTTTTTATTTAATTTTATTTTATATGGTTTGTTCAAACAACCAATTCAAACATATCCTTATATTTTTTATCATATTATTTTGTGTTTGACTTAAATTTATATTATCCAGCTTTTTAATTATATTTAACTTTAAACAAAAATTTATTCATAATATGCCAGGAGTATTGGACTCTTTTATGTAAAACTTTAATTTGTATTTTTTCTCTCTTCTTATACAAAGTATCTCCTTTTATTGAGTCACCTGTATTCTATTTTAGTTGTGTCCTAGTTGGTTGAATTGTTATATTATACAAATATAACTTTTTTAGATGCTCAACAGACAGAACATTACACATTGCACCTGTATCACCTTTTAATTTTAACATTTTGTTATTTACCTGCACATTAGTAAAGCAACAGTTATTTATTTTTATTATTTTGAACAGTATCAATAAAAAACGCTAATTTGTACTTTTGTGTCACTTTCATTTTTTGCGACTTCATGTAATTTTTTATTTTTACAAACAACTAAAAAGTGATTTTTCATCTTACATATTGTACAAAACTTTCCATATGCCATATTTTGTGATTTCTTCCACATTTTCCACATGAGATTACGAACTTATTACTATGTTGGACATTTTTACCTTTATTATATTTATTTTTAAATCGTTTATTTTGTATTAAGTCACATATAATGATAATGATGATGCTGTTGACTCTTCTTCCATCTCTTGGGTTTGTTATGTTTCTGTGATTTTATACTGATATATAGCTTTATCTAAGGTAAAAGCGTCATTTTGTAGTAATTTGTTATGGATTTCATTATTTTTCACTCCATAGGGGATCATGCACTTTACCAAACTGTCGTGCAGTGTCCCTTTCTTGCACTTTTGTGCCTGCTCTATTAACTTTGTTATAATTTCTTCTAGGTTTTGTCCTTTTATCTGTTTTTTTTTTTAATGATTATATATCTCTCATATTTTAAATTTTCTTTTGACAGAAAATAGTTTTCTAAATTTTTCAGTAGTACTTCAGTCTTGTTTTTCTAATTTTCTTCTATCTTATAAGTTTTATAGATTTTAAAGCTTTCGTTCCCAATGTAGTGAAATAATTTTGCACACTGTACCGCTTCTGTCTTTTTATTTGCCTCGGTTGCGGTTAGTTAAGTTTTAAATCTGCTTTTCCACATTATCCAGTTTTTAGCACTTAAGTTCTCAATGGACATATGCCTTTATTCTCTTCCATTATTTTATTTTAGTTTATCTTTTCCACGTTCCTTTTTGGTCTTTTCTTTTTATTATTATTTTAAAATACTTGCTTTGTCTTAATTGGACTGCGCCATGTTAATTGGTATCTGGCTTATAATTTATTTTATATTGTAAGGGTTTTATAATTAAATAAATACATTGGATTATTATTGGTATATTTATTAGAGAGCTGAAATAATGTTATGAACGTAAACGTATACGTGAAATTTGACATCTGCGCATGCGTATTTACATCTCAGAGTAAGTAAGTAGTAAAGAGAGGACAGTAAACAATGTTTGTGTCGCCATGATAATATGGTCGAAAATTCTAATTAGAGAGAAATAGATTAATATCTCTATCTCTTTATTTGTATTTGTCAGTTTGACAAAGCTTTTCTCAGACAATTATTCCAGTGTTTAATTTAAATTTGTTCTTGTTGTGGTGTTAAAAGTAATTGTTATTAATATTATATTCATAACAAAAAAGTCATATTTTGTTTTCACTTCATTAAAAATGCGCCTACCTACCTTTTAAAATATTTTATTTTATATTCTACTTGGTCAACATTTTCGCATTTAAAATGACCCAGCGAAATTGTTTTACGGTACGCTACTGCTGAGAATTCTAAAACGAGTGAGAAAGCCTTCATTAGAAAGAGAGATACTGATTATATGATAGCGAGATTAATATTGTATAACTTTATGTAGTGGTGGCCTATCTGCTATTATATTATCTAAGATTTACATATCCTTCACGTACATACTTAAACTTAAGGGCTTTGGCGTATACACGTAACGCAAACAAAATAACCTCTTTTTAAATGGAAAAGAAGAAATGCCAATATAAATTGTCATTAATTGTCATTATCTGACATGACACGTAAATGTCATGATGCGTTTAACACACATACTTTGATTACTATACGGGGCAAGAGAGAGGTCCGACACGCCCAACATAGGTCGCGGCCATTTTGAACCCTATGACACAGTTTATAGCTAAAGAATCAGATCGCTCAATCTGCGTCGGCACTTTTTATCTCAATGTTCCAGTTTATACACTGCGCAACTCAGATAATACAATATATGACAACCGCCTGTAATAAAACAGCAGTCTTCTGCGTATCCTGAATTTGTATCCCTGGAGTGGATGTTATTTTGGAACTTTCAACTGGTCCGAGTGAGCTAACTGATTCTTTAGCAATACACTGTGACTCCAAAAATAATATTCACTGACACTGACAGCAGCAAGCAAAATATCAGGTACGTTTTAATCATCCGCTTCTGCTTCCGAAATTGTCGGTTCAGTCGTTCTAACCTGTCAGATTAAAACAAGAAAACCGACAATTCCGAAGAAGAAGCGGATGATTAAAACGCACCTATTAAAAATATTGCGCCAAGATGTAGGCAACATCTAATAAGGGTTCAAAATGGCGGAGTTTTCTATCTCCTTTTAAAAGGCACTCAGAAAGCTGCGCAGTGCGACCATTCTCCGTATAGTAAAAGAAAATCAAAGTATGTGGTTTAACAACTTCAACTCATAATGAGTTGAAGTGATGCTATAAACGTAAAAGTATACGTGACAATTGACATCTACGCATGAGTTTTTAAATATCCTTCACGTTCACGTCTACATACATATGTAAGCTTACGGACTCTGGTGTATGTACGCAACGCAAACAAAATAACCCCTGTTTATTTGGGAAAGAAGCATTCCTGATATTAATTGTCATTATCTGTCATGGCATGTAAATGTCACAATGCGTTTAATAACTTTAACTCAGATTTTGGACTTCAACGTAAACATTATATTTCTGCGGTGACGTTCACGTTTACGTTAACGTACTGGAAATACTTCAACTCTCTATTCTCAAACCATTATTCTAACAACCTTCCACTTAACTACTCTATATCTACTTGGCTTTTTATATCTAACTACTTGGCCCATTCACCATTCAAACTATTATTGAATAATCATATAAATGACAAATTAAAGTTCGTTACAATACATTAAATTACCAATTATTATAATAAAATATATTGTATTATGTTTTAAGATACATCCTGTAAACAACAGTTATAAAAATACTTCAGAATTCCCTTGACAAAGCTAACAATTAAATTACTTAACCTCCTTCGCGCCCGTATTGTATCTGCCAAGATATTTTTATACGAAGGTATTTGTCTATCATAAATTAAAATAGATCAGTTTCAAGTTTCAATTAACATCATGTCCACCATGGACAATTTACAAAAATATATTATGGAAAATAATAAAGAAAGAGAAGAAATAGAAGAAACATTTAAATATAACATTAAAGTGTACAATGGATCTGATAAATTAAAAGCTCACAAGAAACTGTACCACATCTCCGAATATGAATTGAATAAAATAGAGGTTCTTCTATCGTAAGTTTGTTTTTGTTCATTACTAATTTGGATATTTTTTAAAAGTATAAATACATTACATACAATATTGTAATCAGTTTGTTTGAAGCAGTTCTTAAATAACTTTTTTCGACAATTTTGTTTTTAAATAGCCGTCTTATGAGTTTCGTGTGAATATTTTGGATGTATAAGTGAGACAATTCCATACTGTGACACCCAACTTTTCGTTGTTTATACTTTCTTTTGTATACACAGGGTGACCCAATGTTATCGGTTTTATCCGGTTTATAATTTGAATTCTATGATGTAATGTGATTATTGTCATTTAGCTGGAAAATAGAGCATAGCAATTAAACCTAAGTTATATTAAGATAAAGATAAAAATAACGATAATATGAAAAATTAGAAAACAAAATTAGGCGCAACCAAATTTCCCTTAAACTTGGAAAAATACGGTGGATTTCCATATTCTGATTAATTGAACCTCTTAAATCAATCTTATATAAGATGTACGAAGAAAAAAGAAAAGATAAGTCTAAAATGTGTTCATATATGGGATAATAAAAAAAATATTGACAAATATGAAAAAGGTTGATGAATGAAATTTAGGATACAAAATTTCGGTTGCAGTGGTACATCCTTAGAGTCTGTTCAGTCCCTTACTGTTGCCGGTCTAAAATCACTGGTATCTATATGGGATCTGGAGCTTACTGGAACCAATAAAGTTGGACTACTAGAGAAAGTAAGACTGTATCTGGAGATATTTCTGCTCCTTGTGATACTACTACTCTCTCAAAAATACTACTGCATCTAAAGATACTACGATACTACTCTTGGAGTTACTAGGAAGTACTTAAAGCCGCCTGGATCTACTTGAAATCAGCAAGATACCATTTATCACCAGCACAATATACTATCAAAGAAGTAGATTAGATACACTAAGCTCGATAAAATAAATGGTGGCACAAATTGAACGATATCAAATTCTTGAACGGGCACTTCCTGACTCGAGGCCTGGCCATGAAAAAAAGCTAGCAAGCCACTTCGAGAAGCATCAGAACAGCATACCAAAGATGTTTTACGAATTCCAGTTGCGAGGCACAATATGCTAAGATGGATCTCGTAGAATTAATTGTAAAATATTCATGCAAACATTAATTAATTAATAAAACTTATTTAATTAAAAATTAATTTCACTCCATACCATCTAAGATTTCAGAGCATGATGATCTCGAAAATCCTTAGATCTACATATTCAGTAAAATGAGATGAACGTTACCTATTTAAGGAAATACTAAAGTTAAATTAGGTCTGTAATTCAAGACTAGTGAGACACTACGATCGATAAAAAAAATTGAAATATTTGTTAGTTGCGAGGCTTTTACCAAACTATTTTAATCCTTAACGTTAGGTTCATATTAATTTATTAATAAATTATTTTGTTTACAGAGAATGGTATGACAACGCTTCATGCAGGAGATGGTTCAGACGCAGGCCTTTGGAAGGAGCCTTTACTCATCCCTCAAAAATGGTATATCCACCAGGAGAATATGATACACCTAGATCAACTCCGACCCCATTGGATAGAACACCCAGAACCAGACAACCATGGGAAGATCAATTGCCAACAAGATCTCCTCTTAATTATGAAATCGGTGCTTTCAGATCAGAAAGTCAGTAAGTATAAAGAATGTTGTAGTGTATTTTGGTAATTCTTTTTTATAATATACTCACCTAACTAGTCGTATCTATGATAAAAAACGTCTTAAATATTAATTTTATTTAATTTAGTTATCAAAATGGACCAGACACATATCTTTTGCAATTGAGGGACGTTGACTTCCCAGTTCGTCTACGTGAGTATATGAAAGTGGCAGCTAATCGTGGACCCGGAGCAGGATACATCATTTCAGATGAAAATGGTTATGATTGGGCAGTAAGTAAAATATACAATAATATTAGTATTGAATCATCCACAAAAATGTTTCTAAAGTAGGTAATGAATAAAATTATATATAAAATCCTCCTTTTGTTTAATGAGAGTTTGGATTTAATCCTGATGCGTTTATAGTTATTAGGGACGTGACTCATCTCTTTGTCAGTCATTAATTGTTTTATGAATCAGTCGTTATTAAAATTATAAATTAGAACTCCGTGGAACATTAAAATTAATTTAATTTATAAAACCCAATAAAAGTATTCCTCATTATTTTCAATAAACTTGTTTCATCGTCTGTGTCTGTAAGAGGAGGAAAGTGTGTTGCTCCACAGTATTTAGGCTTCATAAGTTTCAATTTTTTTTATTAGTAAATTCTGTAGTGAGTGTTTGAGGCGTCAGTAATATGATATCAACACTTTTTGATGTATTGTTTAAACTTCTGTCTTTCGGCAATGTTAAAAAAATATCAAAATTTATACAAATGTCTAAAATTAAGCTGTAAAATATTGTAATTATTTACCTGTTGTTACCAAATGGCTGTATCATCCTAGCTATGTAGGCCAATAAATTATATAAAAAAAAAAACAGAACAACATGGATTCATAACGGGGTGGGTGGCTTAGTGGTAGAGTTCGAATCCTACCGTTGGCCGGAATTTTTTTATTTAATTTAATTATTTAAAATTAATTCTGATGCCTTGGTAGGATTCCCCACTTGACCATTCACTGTTGGGTTCTAATTAACAGTGCTGTTCCTAAAGTGGCGCTGGGAAACAGTAACAAAGCCTACACAGAACACGAAGCGAAATAACCTTAGCAGTTGAAGCCGATGACACAAAAAAAAACATGGATTCATGAAAGGCCGTTCCACCGTTACTAATCTTATAGCTGTAACACAGTACATTGCAGAAAATATTGACAATAGAATCCAGACCGATGTAATATACACCGACTTTTCCAAAGCGTTCGATCGGCTTGATCATGGTATCGTATTAAATAAACTTTCATGATGCGGTTTTTCTCAATCACTGATAAATTTATTTAAGTCTTACTTTTCCGACAGAAAGCAATATGTTCAGTTTAACGCTTTCAAGTCGGCTCATAATCTAGGTTCTTTGTTATTTAACATATTTATAAATAATATAAGCAATATTTTAGAAATAAATCTTAACTTTCTTCTATACGCCGATGATTTAAAGTTGTTCTGATATTTCGAAACGGTTGAGGTTTGGGAAAGGCTTTTAGTTAATCTGCGACGTGTTGAGGAGTGGTGTTTCAATAACAATCTTCCTCTTAACTCCACTAAATGTTGTGTAATGTATTATATCTTGAATAAATTCCCTTTAACTTTTAAATATAGCGAAAAATATAACACGATTTGAAAAATCGTTTTTTCAAAAAAATATTTTTTATTTAAACAGAGTTATAATTATGTCTTTATTAATTGAAAGCTAACATCAGACTAAAAAATGTAAAAAATAATCATTGTTAACACATGTATGCTGATAAAAGAAACTTGAGCTGCCGGCTGGTGGGATTCTTAGAATTTCTGGGCACTTCGGCAGTTTCTGTGATATAATTAGCGTTAACAACACGATTTTTCAAACACCAGTTACTGTCACAATTCTTCAAAGACCGGTTACCATCAAAGATCTTAAAATTACATTTGATTCCACTTTATCAATGTACAACCATATAGAATCAATGGTGTTAGCATCTTACAAAATGTAAGGATTTATCGTTCGTAATAGTCGTGATTTTAAGGAACCGAAGACACTAACATTATTGTATTATTCATTTGTCAGATCTAAACTTAAATATTCCTTAATTGTGTAAAGCCCATTTTATCAGTTATATATTGATAGAATTGAAACAGTCCAACAGGTTATTTTAAAGTCGATTTTTCATTTTTGATTCATAGTTTTAATTTTGCAGTTCCTCTAATGCTTCCAGGAACACCCGTACATTTTAGTTGAATACACCTAGAACAAATGTTCTTTTCAAATCCCCTATATACGCCATGTGTAATAATTATGAATTAGTTAGTTGTCAGCTTGATTTGTTTTATAGTTTAATTTATAATATTAGGTGTTATTTCTATAAGAATGTTATCTGAAATCCTTATTTTTGCGTATATTCATGAAATGTTAGAAAACTAATTCTCTTAGCTTTTTTTCTCACCTGCTGCTCAATCAATTAGTATATAATTTCTACATTAAATTGTGTTTATATATTTATGTACTCTCAATCTGTCTTGACCTGTTGAGTAATGTAATAAAAAATAAATAAATAAATAAATATTAAATTATGCATCCTCCAAGGAGAGAACCTGCCTCTCAACTTATTAAAACCTGCTAGTTTCCGCTGAGAGGTATCTAGAGACAACCATCTTCTCAGCTCATCAAAGTCCTGCAGGTTATCAACTTGTCAAAAAACTGCTGGTTAACAATGATTAGATTCTACAGACAGCCATCTTCTTCGGTCATCAAACTCCTGCAGGTTATTAAGTCATCGAAAACAAGTGTAGCTTGGGGGATATTTATGGATAGCCAGCCTCTTAGGTCAAAGTCTTGTAGGCTAATAATGTCGCCGAGAGATATATCTAGATGCCTCATTTTTGGAAAGTGGCCAATTGGTGGGCTTCTACCACCCCGATGGTAACTTCCCATGATACTATTACTCGAGAAGATAAGCCCACTTGACGATCCAATTTCGACCACGTTTGCGCATGACATCACCCGATGACAACAATCCAGCTCGTGGGCATGGAAAAGCATTACGTTAGATCGGTTTTAATCAATATTTTATGTTTATTTATTATAATATTGATATATTATTTTTATAATATTGATATATTATTTTTATAATATTGATATATTATTTTTATAATATTGATATATTATTAAATTAAATATTTTTCGGCTTGCCTAATCATCTTAAAATGTGCCAAAACGTGTAAAAAAGAATTATGAGCAAAAAGAAAATTTCTGTCTATCGGTATTCACCATACCTTTTAAAGGAATTGCGCTATAGATAAGTATTATTCCATTAGGGGTCAGATTTGAATATTTTTAAGTAAAATTGGTAAAGGGGAAGGGGGTTAAATGTCGGGGGAAATGGTAAAAAATTGCAATTTTTCTTAAAAAATCGAGTGATATGTCATTTTATAGGTTTTTGGCTATGGACATTTTGATTTTGTAATCCGTTTAATATTTTAATAGATAATTAGAAAAAGAGTAAAAATTTAAAATATTTAAAAAATCGAGTTGTCTTGTACTATTTTAATTTTAAAATTCGTTTAGTGATTTAATAAAAAAATTACAGGTAGGGGTAAAAAGGGTAGGAAGTAAAAATTCTACAAAAATATTTGAAAAAAAAATCGAGTTAATTTTATTTTAGAGCTTTTAAAGTATAGACATTTTCATTTTACAATCAATTTAATATTTTTATTAAAATTACGGATGAATGTAAAAAAGGAGGAGTAAAAATTAAAAATGTTTGAATAAACAAGTAATAAATCGTCTTAAAAGTTAAACAGAAACATAAAAGTTTTACGCACGTTTACTTCTAAAACACAACAAACCAAAGAAACAAAATTAAATAATTAGTAATACACGCAAAACCGCTTTGCGCCATATAGAACTGGGTGTTGCTGAGTCGGGTAGTCTCCATGGCATTATCGTATTTTCGTTATCTTAGTTACTGGTTTTTGAAAATGATTCTGTTGAGTATACCCATCACAATTACTACCTTTATTTCGTCGGTTTGGTCCGGATAGAAACTCAAGCGGCTTGGCAAATCTCCCTCAAATCCCCAATATTAACAATTTGGTGGATTGCAATGAGGTAAACTATTTCAATTTTACGATATAAACACATAATGTGTACTGACGATTACAGTTCAGTAGGTCTTGTTTGTTGCCTTTCTAGCATTCTTTGTAGCCTTCATATCCTCGAGTTACACAATCTGTACGTTAGATCTAATGTCTAAAATTTTAATAATTGCCCTAGTACCGGCCTCGTTCATCTACTTTCCTTTGAATATTGTAGACCATCATTAAACAATAATACAAAATTGTAACTTAATTTCGTCAGATCAAATTTTTTAACAAGAATAATTAATTAGGCGAGTAAATATATATATTTTAGTAAAATATTGATTTTTTCATTATAGACTCCTATCATTCGAGAAAGACGTAGATTTACCGACGTAATGGATGAAGAAATCGATGATGAAAGAAAAGCTCGCATATATAGATACGGCTCCGCTGAAAGGGAACCCACAAGCAGAAGAATTAAACACGAACTTGGTAACTTTAAAACAAAACATTTTTTTTATTCTCGCTCTTATAAACCTACTAAAGTTTTGTTATTATCCTCATTCATTTATATTGACTCATAAAGTAAATTATTTAAATAAATATATTAAAATAAGGACTATTTAAATTATATTTAATTTTTTAAGGATCTCGATTGGATGCTTACGTGGAAGCTGAAGCTTTCCTGGAATCTAAACATGACGGACGTCTACCATTCTTTAGAGAAAAACCCAATTTTACAGCAATGCAAGAAGGAAAAGATTTAGAACTGACGTGCTTAGCTGTAGGTGAACCTCAACCAATCGTACAGTGGTTTAAGTAAGTTTTATTACACCTTAATCAATGAAAAATATCAGATGAATAATTATCTCTACATACAAGGTTACGGCATTCATATTTTTATTGGATTTTTATCTATATCATAAGATTGGACACCCTGTATACATTATTATTATTATATGTAAAAAATGGCGATTGGGAATAATTATCGACGGGCATTTAAAAAAATATATATAAGTATTTGAACTATTGAATTTATTCAAAATTACAGACTCGCTCTATGAATAATTACACACTGAAAAAGGTTTTTCTTAATAAAATACATTTTTACTTTCCTATCTGTATACAGATATAAGGAAAGTATAGGAATCATGATTTTTTTCGATCTCGAGTTTTAGACGGATTTTTACGTTTTGAGGTCCCCTGAATCCGTTTTGACTATTTTCGCGATGATGTCTGTGTGTGTGTATCTGTGTGTCTGTATGTCGCATAACTCATGAACCGATACACAGAAAAACACAAAATTTTAAACTTAAGCTTTATTCCAGCGTCTAATGAACTGATTAGATTTTTGACAGAGTCAGAAGATCTGGGGGGGGGGGGGTACGTTATAGGTGGTCATTTTTATATTTTATGGAATATATCTGTTATTTACATTTGGAGAAGAAAATTTTTCAAATAAAAGTTACTTCTAATATAATTATCTATAATTTTGGTTTTATACAAAATTTTCCTAAAATGGTCCGGATTCGAGAAATTTAACAAAATGTAAAAAAATTGTTTAAATAAAAGTTGTTTGTAATATAATTCTCTATAATTTTTATCCAATACATAATTTCTCTAAAATGGACCGTATTCGAGATATTTGAGAAAATGTGTAAATTTCGAATTTTGAAGAAAACTCAAAAACGGATAAAGGAAAAAACATTAAATTTTAAACTTAAGTTTTATTTCGGCCTGAGATGAAATGATTAGATTTTGGACGAAGGCGGAATATCTGGGGGGTACTTTATGGGAGGCCGTTTTTATATTTGATGGAATATATATGTGAGTTACGTTTGGAGAACAAATTTTTTTAAATAAAAATGACTTCTAATATTATTTTCTATAATTTTTGTTCTATGCAAAATTTTCCTAAAATGGTCCGTATTCAAGAAATTTGACAATATGTGCAAAATTCTGATTTTTATGAAAATTTTTGAAATAAAAGTTGTTTGCGATATCGATCTCTATAATTTTTTTGTTTACACATGATTTTTCTAAAATTGGCCGTAATGAAAAAATTGTAGGAAATTTAAATTTTTCAGTATTTTCGTTTTCCATGAATATCTATAGAAAAATGTTTCGAGGTAGATGTATGTGGACAATGTATATATTTAGTTTATCCTCTAAACATTTATAGAGATGCTGCAATAGGTTGCACAAAATAACTGGAAAAAGCCTATAATAACTAGATAGGAAAGTCATGTGTTGGACACATCAGATTTTTTGTTGAAATTTCGTTAAAAATTGTCCCTTAATTACACATTATACCCAAAACCCGTTCTGTAAATTAAAGGCGTGCGCCTAGTAACAATTTCACATTCCATTAAAGACATCTTCTATTTCTTAAGTAACAGTACCCTCTCGCTCCTCCAATGCAGTAGAACTTCAAATTGTTTTCTGCATAATTCGTTAAAAATATGTGACCATATGTGAGCAAGTTGAATGTTGCTCTGGAAAAAGGTGTAGCGTACCTTACAGCAGAATAACGCGCAAAATCTCTTGGAGAGTCGTTCTCCAGTCATCAACAAGTAAACATCAAATAGTTGCGTCTAATATTCTTTTATACTCTACTTGTCGGCATATACTAGCATAGGCTACTGTAATAACCAACTTTCTAAAGGACCGCTCGTCACCAAATGTAACAATTAACTAGCCTAAAAACCATTTGTTACTATTGATAGGTCTTTAGCTATTGTTGGTAATATACTATTAAGGGATTAGGGCAGCACCGTCACCAGTCAAAGGGTCCTAGAGTCCTGAAGGAACCTCAATTCTCCAGTGGCAAATAAAAATAAAAAAATTAAATTAAAACAACAAAAATTATCCCTTAATAATATAGTCGAGCGTTTCTTGGCAACTAGTTTTAGCATCTTTTAGTCCTAAGGGAATAGAAACGCCGAGGCTTCTCAAATGCTCGGAATATTTTACTGGTAAATGTATTTTTATGTTTCGACGAATTGTAGTACTCTCTTCGGTTGCGAAAATACATTTTTTCTACGGTACAGCCACAAGCTGGTACAGCTGAGATCACCGCTGTAACGCGGTAAACAATGCAACTAAATTACCTGTTCTATTAAAAATTATCTTTACTAAAAGAAAATACCAACTCTGCTTTAGAAACAAATCCGAAAGATGTACCTTCATGTAGTACTATTTACGTAATTACAATAAACAAATAAATTGTTATACCAAAAATTTAACAAGATGACAACACTAAAAATAAAAAAAATGTAAAATCTTCTTTATAAGGTAAATTTAAATTTTATTAAAATTATGTTTAAATACCTTGCACCAACAACTTTGTTTTTCCTTATACTTCTCTTGTCAGAGTCTTGCCATCTTTAAACATCCATGTCTTATCTAAAAAAGAAACTAATACAAGCCTTCCCTTACATGTTTAAAAGCAATATGTGGTAACTTCATTAAACCTTGACCTGTATCGTCTTTCTTGTATTTAAATCCAATGTTTTTTGAACCACTGAAAAGTTCATGCTCCTTCAGTTTTTGGTTTAATATTTGCGAGGTTATGTGTCCCTCTAAACAAAATACTCACGTTAAATGATGTGAATATAGTGTATTTGATGCTCAATGTTTTTCTACATTTCATAAATAATGTTTCAGAGTGCATTTTTATCAAGGTTTGTTTCAACAACTATATTGGATCCATACACAAACCAATTTACGTCTTATTGTTGACAATCTGTCGACAACTAGTAAATGATAACCTCTCAAAATGAGACTCAACTTGGAATAGTGAATAACAAGGCGTTTTATAAATGATTTCTGTCATTTATTTTTAGGTGTTTTGCTGATTATGAAGTGTGTACCTGTAACAAAACACAAAGCACTTATAGACTACAACCAGTGTCAAATTAGGACCTCCAGGGCTTACCGTTTCAGAAGGGAGATCGACCCTCCTTTAATTTATGTTTTTCTTATGGTTTGATTCATTAAAGAGCAAAAAAGGTCTTTTTTGCACATTTATGGTTTTGCTAAGTTTGCCACGTTTTACAAGGTTTCTTCTCATTTGTTTTTTGTTCTTAATTGCCCACTGACTGAACGAGGGTCCACTACTTGAACAAGAGTCCACTGCATGAACGAGTGCACCGGTCTTTGTCAACTGATGGACAAATCGGCACTGACTACAAAAGAGGAAAATATGGTGCTGACGTCTTTTATCAACTCACAAGTTATTGTTTACCTTTTCATGAAAACAGTTCGATGGTACCCTAAAGCTGCCATTAAAGTTTTATGGAATACAGCTGTCATAAATAATAGTCTAATGTTATTTTTCTGTATCTGTATCAATAAGGTGTGGAGGGTGAGTTAACACATGACAATTAGGCCTCACTAGGCCTATTGGGCATCCTTCTAAGTAGATAGATACCTTCCAGCTCATAAGCCAGCCTACAGATATAATGTAGTTGACAACGTTGCCAAGAGGTGCTTCTCTTTTATCGGCCGGTGTTAATCAATTCTCGCCGAACACAAATCGTCTAATATGTGCTCGATTGTCTCATCTTCTTGTTCTCATCCACTGCAGAGTGTGCTCCACGGTTCAGCGGAATTGTTTATAAGCAATGTATGCTCGTTTGACTATGTTTTATGTTAACTTGCTGTCAAAAATGAGAACTAGGTACTTCACTTATATTGCAAAGTTTAGCTTTGTGTTTGTTCTGGAGGTTTTAATTCTGTTTTTATTATTTTCTTTGTGAAAAAGACAACTTAAGTCATCTTGGGATTGGTAGACTGTGAATGGTCCTTGCACCACTTTGAGAGCATATAGTGTATCCACTCATTAACCATATGTTGAACATTCTTGTTGTTTAGTGAGCGTATTATCTTTGGAAAGGTTGTCTTATCAGAACCACCTTCTATGTCTATGAGAACACCGAAGGCGGACTCTTTATTGTCCAGTGATTTCTCTATCCGGCCAGCAACAAGTTGAAAGGCTGAATCAGTAGATCTGCCTGGGGTGTATGCATGTTGATTTGGGTGTAATATTCAATTACTTTAATACGGGAAAATAACAAGTTAGTACATTTCGGGTGCAGCTAATCCTCAGTCTAGTCAATTATAATAAGCACTTGAACCTATCAATATTGTTAAGCATATCTGTTCACAAATGACACCAAAATTAAAGATAATTGGGAGAAGAGGAAAGAAATCCAAACTTGTTTCTATGTTCTGCAATGTTTGCATAGAATTATGCAATATATAACTAATGTGAAATTAGGGTCACCTGGGCCAGGACCTTAATATATTTTTTTAAGTTTTATAAGAATGTAAACTTGATTTGCATTGTATTCCATTATGATCAAATAAATCATCTTTTATGAGCATTCCTCATTTTGGCATCTCGAGAACGCCTGTTAGGGTGTCAGCCAATGTGTTAAATTCAATAAATTTAATACCTGAAATAAGTAATTGCCAGTGGCGTAGCCAGGTGGGGACCAGGGGGGCGCTTGCCCCTCCCGCCCCCATTTCTAGGTGCCCCTTGCCACTTGGCGCCCATATACACAATAAACAGTTAC
Source organism: Psylliodes chrysocephalus (assembly GCA_927349885.1). Lineage (NCBI taxonomy): Eukaryota > Metazoa > Arthropoda > Insecta > Coleoptera > Chrysomelidae > Psylliodes > Psylliodes chrysocephalus. The sequence continues at coordinate 54,243,729 of OV651815.1, read as the reverse complement.
TGTTATTACTGCCTTTTATTGAAACTGAAAATATTTGGTAACATATTTTTAAAAAACAACAGCGTATTTGTTTGAAATGCCTCAAATATTATTTTTGCTAATTTTGACATATAAAGTGACATTTGTTATAATCGCAGCAAGTGTCACAATGATCTATTTTACACAACCAGCTGCATAATGTTGAGCATTATGAAAACGGTTTCGAAAAATTCATTATATCACCAGTTGCGAAAAGAACAACAAAAATAAACGGTTTCTGGTTCTAAAATCAATAAATAATATTATTGAAAATACAACGTTTTTAATGCATGCATCTTTTAAGTTATGAATATTATAGATTTTTAAGCGGCGTCACCAACAGTGATGGATTTACGCCTAGGCCCGTGAGGCCCGGGCCTAGGGCGGCATAATTTGAAGGGCGGCAAAATTTATGAAATGCCATAATTTTAGAGGCACAAAAAAGTAAAGACAATCAATTTCAAAAATTGGTTCAGATTAGTTTTTATAAAAAATTTTGGATAGAAAATATTATAATTCAATTCATTAATTTACTTCTCAATCTGTATGGGTAACATATTAATTTTTTAATCGATCAACTATAGTCTTTATCGAGTAATATTCTTTACTTTTTGTTCCTTTAGTGAGATTAATCTTACGTGTATAAAACATTTTGAAATTATTAAATCCGAATGACTTCTCTATTTGTTTATAGTGTGAAATAAAAATACCGAAGATTTGCATGAACCTGATTAAAAAAAAATATTAACATAAAGAAAAAAGTGTTGGTTTTCTATTCAATCCAATACTTTTCAATACTTTTTTCTTTGTCTCAATATTTTTTTTTTTTTATTCAGGGGTATTGAATATCGTTATGATATTCATTTAAAAGAGTCAGAACATTTTTTGTTTATCAAAATAATTTTTTATGAAAAATAAATCCTGTCTTTTTCCATATTCAATTTTTTAAATCATCAAAATAACCGTTAAAAAATTGAAAGTTTTATCTAAAATAAAAAAAAAATTAATTCGATATTTCTCATATTTGCAAAATCTTCAATTACATCTACAAATTTCAATAATTTCTGAAAATCCAAGTGCAAGAATTTCGAAATTTTTTAAAGTATGTGAGCTGATGTATATTAAAACGGTCGACTTATGATATGGTTACATTTATGTGGTTATTATAAATATAAATACAAACTTTTAAGAATTTTATTTATTATCTGAGTGTTTTATTTATGTGATCGTAATCTCAATAACTTCAGTGAAGCGGGAGTATTGTGCATTATTGAGACTTATAAATAGTTCGGGTGTGTATTTCACATGTTTACAGAAAACAAAAACGCTACGCTTGACAGGTACTGACGTGTTTGACTTGGTTTTGTTGTATTTGTATTTCAATAAATTAAGTTACTTTAAAATAAAAATATTGGATAAAAATTTTATAAAATTAATTTTATCAAAAAGGGCGGTGTATAGAAGGGGGCCTTGGGCGCAGCAAGCCTAAATCCGTCACTGGTCACCAAAGAACTTTGAATTTGAAAGGGATGATTTTGAACGATTAGTAAATGCATGAAAATCGTTTTTTGATAAAATTTGAAAAAATATACCGCTTACAATAATTTGCATACGCTTCCTTCGTGTAGGAAGCCCCAAAATTGTTAATTGGGCATATGAAAAAGATGAGGTATTGAAGAACAATTATTAAACGTATGCTTTTTTGCCGTCTTATTTTTGTTATTAAATAGACCACGAAAAGCTACTTTGCATACAATTGGAGCATGCACATGCATTGCGGTAATTGGACAATTTTTTTGCATACATTTCAGAAGAAATTAAGATATTTGCATACGCTAAAATAGGTCGCAAAATAGTCGATGCACTATAAACAATTAACAAACGAATGCTTTTATGTTTTAGTAAAATTCTTGATAGAATATCACGTTTTATGGATTTGCATACGATTTCGAAGTGTACAACAAGAAATAAAGGAAAAGAATTCAAAATAACGTTGAAAAATAATTATTATACGAATGCGATTTTAAATAGTAATAAATGACGTGACAAAAATCGTATATTATACAGGGTGTCCCATTTGTTCCATTTGTATGGTAGATACATAAACAACATTCAATTTAAAAGTTATATGAATTTGAATAAGACATATTTTTGGATACACAGTGTGTTACGTTTTCTTTTTTTTTGGCAAATTAAAATGTATGTTGCGCCCCTTTAAATGAATGCCTCTCCTGCCCCGCAAGACTAACTACGCCACTGGTAATTGCATTCAAAAATTTAAAATATATTGAAATTTAAATTCAACTTGAAAATCTTCCACAATAATGGCTGTCTTGGATTAAAGAAGATTTGTTGAACAAAAACCTTTTTTAGTTTTGTTATTATTAAAAAAAATTACGATAATTCTATGAGTAATTTCCTTATGTATTAACATTGCGAAACAACTTTTAAAATTTGATTTTAATCTATTCCAGAAATGACTCAATCGTCGCAGAATCTCACAGAATCAAAATCTTTACTGACGCAGACGGTAGATCCCATTTCAAATTAAGTCCAGCACTTAACTTCGATCAAGGTGCCTATAAGGTTGTAGCCCGCAACAAGATCGGTCAAACCATCGCTAGAACAAGAATAGTATTGGGTCTTGTACCAGACGAACCAGATAGCCCTGAAGCGCAACAAGTATCAGATACGGAAATTTTGCTTATTTGGAAGCAGCCCAAATTTGATGGAAATGCTTCGGTAATCTGCTACAGTTTGGAGTACAAGGGTGCCGATGAATTGGACTGGGTTAAGAAGGCTGATAACATTGACCATGAATTTTATCTTATTAGCGGTTTGGAATCCAACAAGAGCTACATATTTAGATTGGCAGCCAAGAATTCGATCGGCTGGAGTGATGCTGGCGTACCTTCAGCATCCATTACTACAAAACCTGCTGGTGAGTGAATTTTGTTTAATTGTTTAATTTTATATAAACCAACTATATACGATGCGTTTATAAAGTAACTATCATAGATAAAATAATAAGTAAGATAGACGGATTAAGTAATAATATTTGTAAAACGTAGAGCTGAGGCATAGTATGGAACGTATTTGTTTTAAATTACATAATAGGTTATTAACTTGAGAGGTAGACGTTGAATATGAAATAGAAGTATAAAAAGAGAGACTTCCAAGCGTACTTATTTACATTTTTTTAGATTCATTCATAAAACTAATAGTAGTCGCTTCATGTAAAAATATTGCATTTACCAAAAGTGTTAGTTTTTTAAATAATAAAACGTCACCCCAGTGCGATGGGTGTAAATTTTTTATGCATTTGAACTGATTTAAAAACCGATGATCGTGTCACTCGCCAAAAACTTCGATGCATTAAAATAGTTTGTAACCGTTGCTCCTAAATCGTAGATCAGTTTAGCAAAGTTAAGGGTATCCTAGAGATATTTAAAATAAATATTGATAAAAAGATTGATTCTTTTGATGAAAAACTTAAAGGTATACAAAATAATATCGAGTCATTCAATAATCAGAATTTAAGGAGCAAGTTAAAGATTCCGAATCTCTTCGTTCTTCTAAATTTATCAAAACTGTTACTGTAGATGCAGTTGATAGAATGCTCCGTGCCAAGAATATTCTAATTCGCGGGATCGCAGAGGCCTGTGAAGAAAGAACACGATAAAGAAAAACTCGATTTGATACTGAGCTCGCTCGATTCAACAGCCAAAATCGTTTCTTTTTGTAGAATCGGAAAACCAAATTCTAACAATAAATACCCTCGAATGATTAAAGTCACTTTTCTATGCGAATCTGATGCTAAATTTATTCTTTGCTGGAAACGTACACTGATGGAAAATAATTTAACCAAGGATTTTAGTATCACCGATGACAAAACTCAGGCTCAAAATTAATACCTAAACGAACTTAGAACTGAATTGGAAAATAAAAATCTGTAGATATCTCAGTTCCTCGTATTGATTCTCTTTATTTGCAGCTGCAACATCTCAATTTCTGTATTACTCTTACAGTTATTTACCGTCCGCCAGACACACCTGTTGCTACTGACGCGGCTCTGCTAGACAAACTCGATGTCCTAAGTGGTTCTTAAAATCTGATTATAGTAGGTGATTTTAATTTTCCAGACATTAAATGGCCAATTACTTCTATACCTGACACGTAAAATGTTACCATTCAATTCATGGAATTTATCCACAATTTTAGTTTTGTTCAATTAATAACCCAACCCATGAGATTTAGAATAAAGCAGATACCTTCTACCCTCGATCTACTACTTACCAATGATGAACAACTCTTAACCCCACCGGTGTATCTCCCACCAGTTGGAATATCTGATCATGCAGTCACAACGTGCTGTTAACAATTTCAATCATTCTCTTCTTGCACATCCAATCACAAGATATTCTCACTTACAAACTTTGCTAAAGTTTTTTCCTATCTAAACCAACTAGACTGGATTAATATTATCCCTGAAAACAATGATCCGAGCTGTATGTGAAATATCTTTCATAATACAGTTAATAATTGTGTAAAATCTTATACTAAAAACAAAATAAACAGAAAAACAAATCTGAAACCCTGGATAAATAATCAACTGCTGTCTATGGTAAAACATAAGAATCATCTATGGAAAAAATTTAAGCGAACCACCAATGTGAACGATTTCTTTGCTCATCGACTATTCTTCAATCAACTAAAGGCCGCAGTTATCGAAGCAAAGTATAACTATCAGGAGTACATCGTCAACTGTGCTGATAGCAAAAAGTTCTATAAATATGTTAGAACAAATCTGATATCCAAAGTGTCCGTACCTCTTCTACAAAAAGAAAATGGAGATAAATGTGCCAACAATACTGAACCTGCTCAACTTCTTTCTGACACCTTCTGTAATGTCTTCACCCTTGAAGATATGACATCACCACTTCCGGATATTTCACTAAACAGAAAATTGGCCTCTATTTCCAAAGTATCGTTTGACCCAGACATAATAAAAACAAACTTAAAATGCTTAAGTCCAACTCTTCGCCAGGCTTAGATGGTATCTCCTCTTTTCTTTTAAAATCTTGTGCTGACGCTCTCTGTTATACTATTTCCCGTATAATGACTTCCTCCTTTAATTCTCACATCTTGCCATCTATATGGAAGACTGCATCAGTGCCATATTCAAAAAGGGCAATAGGCTTGACCCAAATGACTATAGACCGATAAGCCTTGTACCAATAGTTTGTAAAGTAACGGAGTCCATAATATATGATAAGGTAACCGACTTTCTTGAAGTTCGTTTTCAAGAAAGTACTTTTAACCCAACAACATGGATTTATCAGAGGACGATCTACCTTAACTAATCTCCTGCAGTCTGTCAATGACTTGACAAAGGTCTTGCAAAGCACCGACTTTTCAAAAAGATTGAACACCTAGGAATCCGAGGCAACTTAATAGCTTGGGTAACGGACTTCTTAACCTCCAGACAATTTCGCGTAAGAGTTAGTAATAGTTTCTCTCAAACCAAATCCGTTGTTAGTGGAGTGCCTCAAGGATTAGTCCTTGGTCCCCTACATTTTCTATTATATACTGCCGATATTTATGTGCACATAAAAAGCTGTTGCTCCTTCTATGCAGACGATACAAAAATCTACGCAAATCCGATTGCGGACTATCAGTCTCTTCAATCTGATCTAAGTGCGGTATCAAAGTGGAGTTGACAACGTTGATAAATATGTTGTTCTTCACATCGGTAAAACCAATCCTAAATTAGTGTATAATATTAATAATATTGCCTTAAAAACAGTATCGTCCCAACAATGATCTCATCGTTATCATTACTAAAGACTTAACGTGGTCAGAGTATATATTATCAGTAAGCAAACAATCAAACTCTCAACTATTCTTATTAAAAAAGACTTTTGGCAATGTTTCTTCCTCAATATTTTTGAAAATATACGCAACATATGTTCGTCCTTGCCTGGAGTACTGTGGTCCTGTTTGGTGTCCCACATTAACCTCGAAGCAAAAGAGATTGGAAAATGTGCAGCGACTTGCAACAAGGCTTCCGTATTGTATAAGAAGGCCACCGTATGAACAGCGTATGTCTACCGCTAACCTGACTCTTTTTAGTGAGCGTCGACTGCGTGGTGATTTTATCGTTTATTTTCGCGCAATTAGGAACATGTTCGGTGTCGATCTTTCGGATTTATTTGTATTAAATAATGACCTGCACCTACGTGGGCACATATTGAGATTAAAAAAAAGGAAAATTTTAACTCTAGAGTTAGGCAAAATTTTCTTTTAAACCGAGTTTTCTCTGTATGGAACAATTTACCTGATAACGTTGTATGCGCACCTTTAGTTAACTCTTTTAAAAACAAATTTGATTCCTTAGGCTAAGTATGTATATATCTGTATAGAGACAATAAATTAAAATCATAACAAATTAGTAATATAACTTAACGTAATTTATTGTCTTTATACTTTCATTTTTTTTATATCAGTTAATAGTTATCGATTAAAAAAAAATTGTTTATTTTTAACTAAATTTTTTTGAATAACATGAGCTTTATAGGACTTCGATTCTCAGCTCATGTCAGTGAATAATAATAATAAGAGGGCCCAACTAACAAAGTAGCTTTATAATGTTTAGTTTACAAGACTATTATATTTTATTGATATTATGTTACTGTTTCTGAAATGCTAATTTGTTGTATATTGCAGAAACCACTATTTTGATCTTTGAAACTAAATTATTATATAGATTAGTTTTTACAATATTCTTACAGCAAAATTATAAAATAGTTTTCACGATAACTATAAAATTGTTACATACACATTTATACAACTATTATAATATATTATACAATATTTCATCTAATAAAATGAAATTAATTCTATTTATTTAGGCTCACAAAAAATAAAATTAAGTAAAGCGATGCAGCATCTCCAACAAATGACTGACAGTGGCAGGGAAGCAGAACAAGAAAGAAGGGTTCATCTAGATTATAAATTGGAATCAACACCGGTCGAATGGGAAGACTCAAATGTTCAAGAACATTACAATTTTATATCCGAGATTTCCAGGTTAGTTATAAATGAGTTATTCATTATTTCTAAAAGACCTAACGTAAAAAAAATATATACAAATGTTCATTTAAAAAGTAGTTATACAAATAAAATTAATTTATCAATTTAAAACGAATTACTCGTACGTTTAAATATCTATATGTAACACCCTACTATTATGATAACCCAATGTACACATGTGTATATATAGTTGCCTACCCTCGGACATCATTTCAGAGCGATATTGTGATTGAAAGAGACAGATGACAGTGCATATTTTACCGCGTTTTAGAGAACTCAGGTCAATTCTTGTCAGAAAAGCAATCAGTACTATATCTTGTGTTTTTGCCTTTGATATTCATTTTTTTAACGTATTTTCTTTGTCAAATGTAATGTTATTTTGTAGTAAAGTTGTTGAGTGTGTAATATACTAATGCCACGGTTTTAATACGTTCCAAAAATAAGAAGGGCTCTCCGAACCTACGAAATAGATAGCATCCAACACCACCCTTGCTATATATATATATATATATATATATATATATATACATATATTTTTTTAAATGTTCCAATTAGATGTTTAATATCTTTTAATGTTTATTAAATGTTTAAAATGACCTAATAAACATTAAATTAAACAGTAAACACACAACAACGAAATTGACTCTTCATATTTTCTACCATTGTCCGACACTACAGTTCATTGCCGTCAATGTGATAGTCCATCTTCTCCATATCGGTTAATCTCATCTTCATTGTCACCAATTTATTTAAACAACTATAAATTATTATACTACATAAGTAATTCATTTCAGGGGTAGATTCTCTGTAGTTCTAAAAGGCGTCGATAAGCGAAGCGACACAGTAGTAGTTGCCAAAATTTTAGATTATAATGAAAAAACCAGAGAAGATGTTGACGGTGAATTTGCAGCTCTTCGATCTCTAAGACATGAAAGAATAGCAAGCCTTTTATCAGCTTATCGCACAAACGGTACGGCTGTACTTATCTTGGAGAAACTTCAAGGTGCCGATATTCTTACATATCTGGCGAGTCGACATGAGTATTCAGAACAAACGGTTGCCACAATTGTCTCACAGGTAATGTAGTAATTTTAAAACATACTCCTTGTTTTAAGTATTGTATGAAAATAAATTACTGGAATATTTATTCTTTAGATATTGGATGGATTACAATATTTACATTGGCGAGGCCTGTGTCATTTGGATTTACAACCTGATAACGTTGTCATGTGTGGAGTGAGATCAGTCCAAATTAAATTAGTCGATTTAGGATCCGCTCATAGAGTTACAAAATTAGGAACGGAAGTTCCAATTGTTGGACACCCAGAGTATATTTGTAAGTACTTAATAATACGATTGTAGTGTAAGCCAGTCTATGTAATACCAAAGAATAATTCTGCATTATATGTAAACTAAATCAAAAATAATATACTTGGCAAAACACAAATTCCCGTAAATGTCTTCTTCTTTTTAGAAAATAATTTAATATTCTAATAATAGTTTACGTTTGAATCCCGTTACCTAGATCTTTACATGCGAGCACGGTCGTTAATGTCCGAGCACTAGCGAACACGTTATAAGACCGTACCAGCACGTAGAGATTAGGTAACGTTTTATGATATATTGCAATTTACCATGTATTACAACCAAAAAACATATATTCATTGCAGTATAATTTGTTATTTATATAATTCTAACCGTATTTCGTATAACTTATTTTTAGCACCTGAAGTTCTGGCCCAAGAACCTGCATTCCCACAATCCGACATCTGGACCGTTGGAGTTCTAACTTATGTAATGCTATCTGGAACTGTACCATTCCGAGGAGACGATGAAAACGAGAGCCGTCAAAATATTTTGTTTGTTCGTTATAGGTTCGAGAATTTGTTCCAAGAAGTTACGCAAGAAGCAACTAGATTCCTTATGCTACTGTTCAAACGTCATCCCAAGTAAGGATCAAATTATACTTAAAAATTTTACCGTAATACTATTATATACAATATAGTAGTTTATTTAAAAAAAATTATGTAACAACTAGTAGCTTCCTGCTAAGCAAGCAGTCACCTCACGTAACACAATGGGGACGGTTATTGAAAATTGTTGTCAATATAGGCGCTTATGTTCCAGCAAACCAAAAATCTTAACCACTAATGTGAGTGTTAGGCCAACGTTGGACGACGATTAAGGCCATTCACAGGGAGATTTATTGCACTACTTTGCTACCAAATGTGGTAACTGATCCTAGCGGTTACTTTTAGTGGGACACTACTGATACCAAATATTGTATTACTGGAGATAAGGTAACGCTGTCATCAGCCCCAGACTCCTGTGAGTCCTGAAGCAATTTCCATTCGAAAATAAAAAATAAAAACAAAAGAGCTCCTTAGTGACATAGTAAGGTGGTTTTAGTTTTGGCCTTGAGTATTTTTTCTTCAAACTTTCGTTTAAAGACCGGGAGTGACATATTCATTGGGTGCCCGTTGGTGGTATCCCCTTAAACTATCCTTTCTGAGATTCTATTAAGACGCTTCTTTTAGGAAACCTTATAGTCTGGCTGCGGAATTGGAGTGATATAGACAGTCTATATCATGGGGCTGTCAAAATCTGCACTCTGCAGAGGGTGCGAACAAGAAAATGAGACCATCGAGCATATCCTTTAGGATTGCTCGATTCTCTCATTTATTAGAAGATTTGTGTTCGGCGAGTATCGGCTAACACTGGCCGATATAAGAGAAGCACGCACCTCTTGGTGATGTTAACTACATTAAATCTGTAGGCTGTAAGTTTTGTGGGGGTAACTCACCCTCTACACGTTACAGAACCTGAGTATATACTTAAACTTAAATATGATTTTGTATGGCACAAATTAGAACAGAGAGTGAATTTTCTGCAGGATTATATGCAGTGGTTTTTTTAACAATTATAATACTGGCAAATTAAATTATATTATTTAGTTTGAGGACAAACAGAGAAAAAATAATATAAATTGACAATATTGGAAAAATTGTTAAACTCCTCATACTTAAAAAAAAAGAAAGAAATTTAAATTGAACACTTGGAAAGAATATTTATTTGAATCAAACATGTCAAAATTAATAAAGGATATTTATCCCCATCATAAGTGACTTCAGAACATACGATTCCAAAGTCATTTTCGCTCATAAAATGACCAAACGAACATGGCTTGAACTAAGCTAGTTTGTTTCATACTTTTAGTTACCTACTTAAATCAAAATCTACGTGACAGTTTTACCGTTAAATTTAAAAGAATTAACATATTTTCTTGAAAAATTCTTCTATTTAACGTAAGCTATGTAAGATGGGTCATTGGCTGATTGTGAGAGATATTCAAAATACCGATTACAACAAAACCGTGTTTGACTGACCACTATCTAGATGAGTGACCGAATTCGTAGAGCTTGAAACCTATTTAAGAGGTAGAATGTATGAGTTTAATAAATTGGGCGTCCAAATAATGATACAATAAGGCCCTGAGGGTGTAATTCCGCTATGCGACTCTTACACGATGAAAATTAGGTTGAAACCTAAACCCATTTGGGATAGACAGAGGTTGGACCAATCCTGTAAGGGGGCCGTAAGCTGGAACCCAAGTCGGATTGGGTGAAGCATGCAGGAACCCAATAGGAGGAGCACAGGTATGACTGAACAAGTAATTAGTGTGTAATAATTACACTGTATTCATTTGTTTTTTAATCAAAATACAATTATTGATAAAAAAAAAAATGGACTAGATTGATACCACGGGGGTTTTGAAGGGTGTAGAAAAACTAGGGTTTTTGGATGGTTTAGGCTCATAGTTGAATTCTTCATGTTTTGTTCTCTTTAATAGCTACAATTTTTTGTTTGTGAAATTAAAAGAAAAAGAGTTTCTGACTGTGTGAAACAGCCGAACTTCTAATAACCAGGAAGAGCTCATACATTGATGGTGATAATTTGGCAGTGGCATCTCATGAAATAAACATATATCATTGGAGAGCTTGTAAAAATTATATTCAACAACATAAGTTATACTCTATACAGGGTGGTTCAATGATACATAACAATTAAAAGTCTATTTAAATATTTATTAGAATTAAATATTTTTATTTTAAATATTTCTAGTCCAGAAGTACAAAATAACTAATTTTTAATGGATTTAAATTTTCTGATATCATCTTCAGTTCATGCAATATAGCCATTGTAAGTTTTTAAATCGACACCCTGTACATTGGCCTCCTTGGTCGAAACATTTTGTTTTTATATATAAAAATTGTCTCAGGTAAAAGTAGGTAAAGTTTCACTAAATTTCCTTTTATTTTTAGTAAACGACCATCCCCTGAAGAATGCCACGAAAACAGATGGTTACTACCTTCGGATTACATGATCAAAAAACGAGAGAGAGCCGTATTCTTAGGTCACAGAATTAAAGAATATTCAGAAGAGTACCACAGCCATAGAGAACAATCTTCGCAACAATCTAAAGGCGTATCGGGAATAAAATTAATAAGATCGCAAAGTATACAAGAGGAATTATTGACTGCGCCTTAGCAACTACATACATGTTAATGTAAATAATGTTTATATTTTACTGTTATACTGTTTCTACTATGCAAAATATAATTTTTGATCATTTTCTTGTGATTTTCGCTAAATATATTTAAACTTTTCTGTTTAACTAAAATAAAAACAAACAAAAAAACTGTTGAATCATGTTTTATATAAAAAACGGTATCGGTTATATCATTGTATTTTTAAGGTACTTTAAAGTTGTTCTTTTTTGATTTACAACTATTTTATTTTTCTTTTTGTTCTACTAATAAAGTGACATAAATATTTTTCTTTTCATTTCATCTGTTTGTATCTTTTTTGATATTCTTTAAAATAAGAGCAAATCGTAGAAGTTTTGTTTTACAAAAGCTCTAATCGTTTGCAGAACACACTATGTTAGATGTTTATAGCAATAATAAGACTAATCGTCACTTACAGGACTGTAGTCTGAAGTAAATGAACTAGTTTAACTACTACGAGAGCTAATATATCAAAAGTACAAAGACTAGCCTATATTTGTGTTACCGGTGCAATGAAAACCTGTCCTATGGCCTCACGCCTCTATATTTAATAAAAGAGAATTTGTCAAAAAAGTGGACACATAGAATGATTAGGAACAGACTAATCAGATCAAAGAAGTACAGTTTTGTTAAAAATTTCAAAACCACAGCTGGGCTGAGCAATGCATGGTATTCAGTGGTAGAAACAGGTGAAATCCCCCTTAGATTTAGAAAAGAATGGCTATCTCTTAAGTACCTAATTAAAAATATGTCTTTAGTAAACAATCCCATTATCACTGCTTAAAGAAAACTAGAAAGATTATGTGTAGTCTCTACCTACTGAAACAACAAAAGTAATCCTCTACTAATCCAGCTCATCAGTCAATTCGATGTCGTGATTGCTACTTCAGAGCTTTTACCATGTTATAAATTTGATTTCCAACCCCAATTGGCGTCCATTCCTATCGTAAACATTGGCGCTACTAAATCTGAAAGTATAGGAATTGTACAATATCAGAATGTCATCAGGAAATACCCATCTTACACCAGGTTCTTTACGGATAGCTCAATATACTCTTTCGGTGACTGAGGGTTTGGAGTGTATAGTCCAGATATAGATTATGCATTCTCAAGTAAACTTCCTTTCCATACATCGTTCAATCCATTATCCTCTCAGACTCCAAAGCTGCACTTCAAAAAATAGCAAGATCATGCTTTTCCAAGGAAACTGAACAGTGTGTCTTCTTAACTAAGGACGGTATCTTACTCGCAATAGGTGAATATATCAAAATAATTCTGGCATGGATTCCAGGCCACTTTGGGATTCTTGGTAACTTCGAGGCAGATCAATTAGCTGATATAGGAAGATCTCTAAATATTCCAGTGAATATCGAACTAAACTATCATAATTTATTTCCATTCATCAGAAATAGTGTGAATTCAAGATGGCTTGAAGAATGGAATAGCCTCAAGAGTAGAAAGAATTTCTTTTATTCTAAAGTCGTTCCACGGTTTGATAAAATCCTTTGGTTTTTAAATTTTCCCTGCAAGGACAGAAGACATTTAACTACAATAATTAGGATGAGGATAGGACATTGCCTATCCCCATATCACTTATTTCGTATAAGAGTAAAAGACGATCCATTTTGTCAGTGAGGTCAAATTGGCTCTTTAAACCAACCGCATTATCTTTGAATGTCCCATAAATATGATGGCAAACTTTGATTTATACTCTGAACTGGCAAAAACTAAGCTTTCTACTCCCTTTGACATTTGTTCTATGTTGGCTAACCTCAATAATAGCAGATTAAACATTCTCAAATTTTTAAATATATTTGAAATTCAATTATAACCCTAATACTTTATCCTCTCTTTCAGTCCTAGGTGCTCCTTCCATTTACCGTTGGCAGTTTTCTGGTTGTGTTCAGCTTGGCGACTGCCCCCAAGCGAGAAAAGTTTTTATCCTGTGTTGTGACGTCTAAGTATTAACTTTGTATGCCCCTCTACGTATATAACTCAAGTAGTAACATTAATAAATTTTTTACTTTGAAATATATAAACATATCAATTTAATAGAGGGTGTCCAATTGCTGAGAGCAAGACAAGGATACTCTTCCCGTTGTTGGCTGGGTAAATTATCCTGTGGGATATAGCGTAATAATGAAAGAAGATGAAGACTTTTTTTATAATAGTATAAGCAAATTGACACTGTTAAATCACATTAAAATTAGTACGAAATTTAAAGCTTGATTATTCATTTTAATAGAGATTCAGTCGCCGAAAAAATGTTGTAACGAACTCTTGTAATAAAAGACAATAATTAATGATTAAAAAATTATTTAAAAAAAAACGGGCCGTGTCCATCCATCCGTCTGCCCGCACGTCCGTCCATCCGTACGTCCATCCGTCCGTCCATCCGTCCGTCCATCCGTCCGTCCATCCGTCCGTCCATCCGTCCGTCCGTCCGTCCGTTCGTCCGTCCGTCCTTCCGTCCGTCCGTCCGTCCGTCCGTCCGTCCGTCCGTCCGTCCGTCCGTCCGTCCGTCCGTCTGTCCATCTATACCGTCTCTCTGTCTATTACGAAATTTTAAGTTTTTCTTCGGGAAAGAGGTTTTCCATCAATTTTCAAGCTAGACCAACTTTTTATTTTGACAGCGGATTTATCTTTTTATGGAACTTTCCTATCGGTTGCAGAAAATCGAAGAAGCCAAAGTTTTTGTTTTTCGAATTTCCCGGCTTATCCGACAAATTTTCTAAAATACCTAAAAATTTCAGTACACTACTCGACGTTCGTAATAATCTGACATCAATATTTTCCCAATAACTTAAACACATTTCCCAGGAAAATTATAAGAAAATTTTGATCAAATGCTTTTCCTGGAAAAGCGTTGCTTAAAAGAGGAGATTCAGCAAAAACACCTTTGGAAGAGTTAATTTATAACTTAACCTAAAATATTTGCGTTTCTTTCATTATTCTATAAAAAAATTAAGTTAAATATGTTCTTCAATTCTACTAGTTTGCTTAGAAGAATAGATAGAGCAAAAATAAGTTTAGAAGAATTATCTGGCTAGTTGAAACGTGTCGATTGATATAATAATAATAATAATAATATTAATAATACTCTCCCTAATTTACCCCCTTACGAGTGAATTTTAACCCCAAAAGCTGAGCTATCAACAGAAACCTGAATTTCTATTAAGAGGAGTATTTACTTGGCTGTAGAGCGGAGCATGCAAGGGTTTCGTAGTACCCCACTTTTATAGTTTATTTTTGACTTATTCTGAAAGAAAAAAATATGTACGTGTAGGTAAAGGATAAATCTATGCTCCTCTGGAAACACTTTTTTAAAATTTGAAACAGTTTTTTCTAAAAAAAAATATATAACTCGACTTGTTTTACCCATTTTCTCAATTTTTTTTAGAAAAAACTAAATTGAATTGAATTGAAGTGGTTCCAGAGGAGCATAGATTTAACCTTTACCTACACACACATATTTTTTTATTTTAAAAATAGTCAAAAATAAACTTTAAAAGTGGGGTACTACGAAACCCTTACATTGCAAGATTTTTCGTCTGGAAAGTGGCGCCTCTGTTAGATTTTTAAGAAATTAATATTTGTGAATGAAAACAATTTATGATATATTTTACTGATGTTTTACGAGGGATGAATAAATTTTACGTATTTGTACACCTTATTTTTTACGTAATTTATGTCTGTAATACTAAGATTGGCATATATATTATATGCAAGGGTTTCATAGTACACCAATTTTACGGATTATTTTTTAATTTTACTAAAAGAAATTTTATGTAAGTACAGGTGTAAAGGCTTAACCCATACCTCTCTGGATTTACTTTCAAAATATGAATCAGTCTCTTTTGAAAAAATCTAAGAAAAGAAACGAAAGCCACCCGATATGGCATGGACCATAAATTCAAAACAAAATAAGATTTGGAAATTTATTTGCAAGTAAAAGTTTTTAAATGTGGACATTTTATTGAATTCGAATTTGATTATGTTGCTGCCAGTCTGGATGGAATTAAAAAAAAAAACAAAACTCTATGATAGAGTTAAAATGTCCATATGGAGCTGAAGTGCGGACTGTAGCAGAAGAAATATGCAGTAGAGAAATAACTTTTTGGAAAAAGAACAATTCCATTAAGGAGAACCACTATTGGTATTTTCAAATTCAGGGCCAGCTGCACATAACACAAATGGATTTTTGCATTTTGTGCTTTTGGACTTCTGGAGGAATAGAAGTGGAGAAAATATCTCATATTGACAGCTTTTGAGAAAAAAAGATACAAAATAAAATTAAATTTTTTTATATGCAATATGTCTTGCCGGAACTTGTTGACAGCGAAGCAATAGAGACATGGAAGTACGAGACAGAATATTAAATAATTCGTGAGAAATTTTGTTTAATGTTTATTAACATAACGCAAGGAATCTTAAATTATTTTCAATATTTTTATTAATTTAAGAATTAAATCTTATTTATTTCTAAAACATGGTAGTAGGCGATCCATTTAAGATATGATTAATGTCTTCTTATTTTTATATTACACTATTTTAAATTTAGGATTTTACCAGTGGCAGTGGTACTTGATGATAGGTATATAATTATTATTACACCAAATGTTTTAAAAGGCTACACCAACTAGTGGACCACGCTTTTAAGTCCCAAAATAATAGTTTCAAGATTTTGATTCGGATTAGAAGTTTTACTATACAGGGTTTTGTGTCAAAGCCAAGTCATGTAGGTATTGTTATTGTAATACGTAGATGAGTAACTATCATCAATAGAAATTTAAAATTCAAACATAAATCTTTGTAACGACGTTATTTATAACTTTATTAACTTCATAACGGTCAAAAATGTTAGTTAACTTATTTAATTTTAAATATAAATTGATTTTAATTTTAACTTAGAAATTTTCGAAAAGTTCACTATATTGTTTAGTTGTTGCAACTTTACTGCGCTTAAGTAGCGTTCAGATTAAAATATAAATTTATGGAGCTTAACTGAAAAACAGAAACTAATTCCAAAAAAAGTATTATGGCCAATAAAAAGAATTTTGAATTGTGATATCTGCAAGTCCTTATTTAAAACCTTTAAATTTAATATTATCATTATACAAGAGTTATTTTTACAAATTGATACAAATATCGAACATAAGTTTGTTGACATAAATATTATTTCCATAATACAAATAAATATATCTCTGTTAAAGAATACTCATAATGTATTTAATATATTCATTTAAACATGTTTTTGTTTTTTGTCTGGATGATATTGAATACTAACTTTTTCTATATAACTTATTATCGACACATTGTGAGATAAAAAAACAGACAATTAATTAAAAGCGTACTCACAATTTCAATACTATACTGTTTCCCAAATTATGAAAATACTAAAGAATATTTAAAAAAAATAAAAAGCCAATTAAACAATGTGTTAATATCTAGAGAAGAACATCGTACTTCTTTTTTAGAAACGAAAAGTAGTCAAAAATTGTGAAAATAACAAACTATTTTAATTTCACAAAAATAATAAGTCAGTTTTTGTTTTTTATGTAAATCATATCATTTTCAAGGCAATAAAACAGAAGAAAAGTCACCGAATACCGATTTCAAAAAGGTCTATTAGTTTTTATAGGAAATGGAAAGAGAAAGAACGCTTTTTAAACGAGTTAAAATTCTTTACATATTTCGATAACTATAAACGGATTAAGGTATTTTGTACCGTGTTAAAAAATTTAAGAAAATTTTTGAAGAATATTTCTTTTTTTTTAAATTAGTAAACTTTGACAAACATATACAATATTCATTTATGTGATTATACAAAACTTTAATTTATTTTTCTAAAATAATATGGATTGTCCTCTAAAATATATATAGTGGCTCGCAAAAAGTCTGCTTTTTATGTTACTTTTTTCAGAAAATGTTATTCCTGATAAAACTTAGTGTTTAATTAAACTTAAAACTTTATTTATTCAAAAAATTCTGTACCATAAATATAAATTTGGCAGCACAGTGAACTAGGTACTCTTCTAGGAACCGAACCCACATTTTTACATATAAGATTAATTTAAGAAGATGTATATAACTCCACATAGTAGTTTTTTAGTTAATACAATTAATATAGATTATTATATCCTTTTTAACCTACTTCAAAAAGGAGGAGGTTCTCAATTTGTCTGTATATTTTTTTTATGTATGTTCAGCGATAATTCTTTAACACAATGTCCAATTTAAATTATACTTTTTTGCTGGAAAGGGGGTACTTCCGGGATGGTCCCATATAAATTTGTTCAAAATCTAATAATTGGGTCAATGGGAAAATCCTCAAACTTTTCATTTTTTATGTATGTTTAGCGATAATTCTTTACCACCTCGTTTGATTTCTATAATTCTTTTCGTTAGTAAGGGGGTACCTCAGGGGTGGTCCCATATAAATTTGGTTCAGATGTGGTGATGGCATCTGCACGATTTTAAAGTCGGTTTTTTAAAATTACTTTCAACACATCTTACGTAAATTAAAAGTTTAATAATTTGGTGCTTTCTTTATGCGTCGTTTTATGATTTCTTTTTGCATATGTTTAAGTACAGATAATTATTATTATTATTACTGGCAGTTTATTTTAAATCATTAAAATAATATTTTGTTGATCCAAAAAAGGCAAAAAAAGCCATGTCACATTCAGTGTAATAATAAAAATTAGATATATAAATATAGTATATTATGTACCAACAGACTAAACTTTCACTTTCAATCTCGCCTTTTGTCGTAAAAAACTTTTAAATTTTTACTAGTGACGTCCGTGCCGGGTTTGAACTGAATATTTTTGAAAAAAAATATGGTGCGCCACTGCTTTTTCTAAAAATCAAAATTATCTTTAAAATTCTTATATATTTTGGAGCAAATTTGGTTTATGACGTACTTTCGTACGAAGCACCCTTTTCGGGTAAGAAAATGAAAACCAGTATATTGAAACTGCTTTTGATATTTTGTTGAAATTTGGTAGGAACCCACCATGAGTGGAAACACTTTTTTTCGGAAAAATTTCATAAAAATATCTAGAGTGATAAGAAACTTATGATAAAATAGTTATTTTTTTTTTCTTAAAACTTTAACACCCAAAGGATTCACACCCTTAAGTATCGGCACTCAATAAACAAATACCATGTATTAATTGATATTACCTTATTCGAACCAATCGTCTATTTTTTCGTTATTTGTATTTATATTTCACACCTCTATACTCTTAAATGTAATTTAATCTAACTAAACCTATTCACTAAATTAAAATATAAAAATAATGTAAAACCCTCTAATAAATCGAACTGCGTTATAACAATATCTCGCAATGCACCGAGAAAAGCAAATACGATTCTGGTTCCCCTAATTTAGGTAACTCTGACTCACTCCGTGTTAGGATTTTTCGGTTCCTTTGTCTTAATTTCGCGCGTTAGAGTTTGGAATACGTATCCCTCGTATCTGCAGACAATTGTTAAAATTATGAATGAATGCGGATTTTGTTTAGTCTCGGAAGTAATTTTGTAGTATTTAGGCTCCACCCTAAAGTTGTAATTTTTATACCTACTAAACTACCGTTGCCCCGCAGGTCTTTCAGTTTGTAATGTAAATTTTCCTCTTAATACGGCACAAATCAAATCCTATACCGAACCATGCAATTGAATTAAAAATCCACATGGTCTGGTCTGGGATTTGAAGCCCGTTTGTTTCTGACCATAAACTTGCCTATAAATAAATATAAGCCCGATATACCACATGAAAACGTTTTTGTGATAGGGGGTGAGGGATGTAAAAAAAATTTAACATTTTTGGCGTTTTTTTAGATATTTATAAAAAATTTGATATAAATGCGTTTTAAAATCTCTTTATCGGATGGTATCGGAAAATATGAAAATTTTCTGTGGAAAAGTGATTTTTTCCCAAAACTTTAGTGGTCGCATAACATGCGACGTGACTCACTAGCACACTTATTAATACACTGTAATTTACCGCTAAAATGTTATATAGTACCTTTTTTGGTATTTTTTCGTTTTTAATTTGTTACTCCTCTTTAAGAATGTTACTGTATATACAATTGTTTTAAATTTCAAATTTATACGTCAAATATATAGTGTTTTAGTAAAGTTTAAGTAAAACGCCTAAGGTGATTTCTGTGATTTCATAGCTTTTTCCAATTTAAACGAAAAACACTATAAATAACTAAACAAATATTGTTATATTTTATTAACATTATTTCGTCAGAATAAAAATACCAATGGTACTTTTTATTTCCAATAAAATAATATACTATAATGATATTCTAGTTACCAATTAGTCGATAAAATTGCAAATAGTGATCACGTAATTAGTCATTACAGAAACTGGTATGAAAAATAAACATTTACTGGCAAATAACGTAGTAAATAGTAACAGACAACATGTCTACTATTAACAAAAGTCGCGTTGTAAATACCATAACTGCGTAGTTAATTAATTTAGTTTTATTTATTCAATCAAAACACGTTTTATAAATAATTCCGAAGCCGGCAGGTATACAAGGCGGATCAATCCAAAAAATATTTAGCAGAATGCTAATAAAATAAATTATTAAATACATTTTGCCATAGAAATCGTTATACCATTGTCGCCCGGAAAGTTAGAAATTCCGTTCGGTCATATAACGTGTAACAAAACCTCAAATTTCGCAATGATGAATTTATTTACAGAAAATCAATGTGTAAAAAGCTGTACAATTTTTTTTCTTAAATAAAATTATTATAAATGAGACTTTGCATGCACTACATACCATCTGATCTCGTAACATATATGCCCAAATAGAGCTTGGATTATATGCAAAATGCATGTAAAGAGCATGCCTGCATATTTAGTGCAAAATTTTATATTGAATATCTAAAATAATAATGCATACCTTAAATAATAATACAAAACTAAAAATAAAATATTGCTTATTTATCATTATTTTGTAAACTGTACAATATTTTTCAATTGTACCTGCATTTTACAATGAAATATTAACCAAGTGGGTATTTTGCTTTCTAAACTACTAGGTATTAGGGATTAGGGCAATTAGGTGATGATTGATAGCAAATGGCTTCATAAAATTCATCTGTTTTTGTGTAACAGGTAGTTCATTCAGTATTATTCAAATAATTTAACGATAACCAGATTTATTAACGATTCGTTAACAGATTTTTATTAACCTAGACAAGTGCCTACAATATTTTATTAATGTTTACTGATGCTGCTGCATACATGGTAAAAGCAACTGGAAACTTAAAAATATTTTATCCGAATTTAATGCATTGCACATGCTTAGCATTATTTAAAATTAATTCTGATGCCTTGGTAGGATTCCCCACTCGACCATTCACTGTTGGGTTCTAATTAACAGTGCTGTTCCTAAAGTGGCGCAAGGAAACAGTAACAAGGCCTGTCTGTAGGGGTGTAGGAGTATTAGAGTACTGATACTTCTACACTATGGAGTATTAGACTACTAGTACAATCCATAACCTACATAGAACACTAGGCTAATGACCTTAGCTGTTGAAGCCGTACACTAAAGAAAAAAAAAACATGCTTAGCACATCATTTAATTAAAAATATTAAAAAAGTTTTTGTAAAAGCTCTTCTTTGGATTCAATTTTATAGGGATCGTTTGCTAGGAATTCCATTGCCACCAGAACCAGATTTAACATGATGGGACACTTGATTAAATTGTCTTACTTTTTTATCGACAAATTTTAACGAAATTAAAGATGCCATCTGTGACTTTGACCCAGAAGACTCAATTTCAATTAAAAAATGCATCGATATTTTTAAAGATCCTATAGTTTATAGCCATATTGTTCACATTCAAGCAAATTATACATGCATAGACCCAGCCATAACTAAGCTTGAATCTCGAGGTATGCCAATATTTGAAAGCATACAAACAATTAAAAATTTAAAATCTTTTATTGAACAGTTTGTTTTAATGAAAAATAATGTTACACGAAAATTTACATCAGTTTAACTAAATAATAAAGGATTTCAGACATTAGAAAGCATAAATAATATTTTATCTGGCAACTCTAATAATGAATTGGATTCAAATATTTCACCACTTTTAATGTCAAAATGTAAACATGCACCTATAACATCTTGTGAAGTGAAACGTTTATTTTCGGCATACAAACATATTTTAAATGATAGAAGGCAACTATTGAAAACATTGAAAAATATTTAATAACTTACTGTTTTCATTCTAATAATAATAATTAATTAGATGTATTTGATAGAAATGTAAAATCATCTAATCATATGTTTAAAAAGTCTATAATAAAATTTAATTATCAAAAATGACTGTCTTTTTATTTTGCATATATAAAAGCATACTTTGTCTATTGTTAACGCGTAAATGTATACATATTTAGACTATTTTTAAGTGCATATTTTTCAAGTCTACTTATCATTTCTTCTGTAAAATTATTAACTTAAGGTTTTTGTAGCGCTCTAATGATAAAGATCAGGCTCACCTTGTCTTATGACAATACTAGAGAACTGAAGTTGCCAGGAATCGAGTTGTTTATGTCATTATCATTATTACTTACTCGATATGTATCGTTTTCTTCTCCACAAAATATATTTCTACAGTTACATGTATTTACTTCACCTGACAATTGGAAAGTGGCCGAAGGTATCATGATGCCCAAACTAATAATATCTGAAATATTTAAAAACAATTTTTTCTAGAAAGAAATTAAAACCAACTGCTAATTTATTCTTAGACGAGAACATTTAATAGATGTATTCAAGAAAGCCTTAGAAGCAAAAAAATTTCCTGAACTATTTTAACGATGTCGCCAAAGTATAAAATAAGGGATTAATTTGCATCCTAAAGAATTATTACCCAGATTATCTTACAAAAATTATTACCTCGTATGTATCCACTACACTGTTTAGAGTTAAACAAGAAGAAGCTTATATTCTAGGATCTATCCTGTATGTGCTATAAATCATTGACATACCAAAAATAAAATAAGTAAAAATAGCTACCTAATCTAATGACACAGCTTTGCTTACACAACAGGCCAAGACAAGAGCATTTCTATCCGATTATTACACAAAGAAAGTAGTACCATATATAATTGGACAAAAAAAAATAAGTTTACCTTAACGAAATCAAATTAGTATTTTACAGAAAAAGATTGAATAATATTCCACCTTTAGCCACAAATGTAAGAGGGTATGACACCGGATATCAAGCTAAGCTTGAAAGAAGAAGAAAAACGTACAATTCTGACAATAAAAAATTCTCACAGGGAAGGCATTCCAACCTGCATCTACACGATCCAATTAGCTTGTTAAACGAACTTGTGTGTATGGAATACAATTACCGCCATCAAAATAAAAATAAAGACCGAAATAATACAAGCTTTCCAAATAAGATTTTTCATAATATGGTGGATGCAGTATATTAGATACACTGATAGTAACAGAGTTTTAGAATTACCAACAATTAAAGAAGAAACCAAGAGGTTTGCAAAAAATGTCGAAGAAATGCTTTATCTTCAAAGGTTCTTAAGATACTGGACAGGGTAGAGCACTGTGTGCGGGTAAACGTATCTGGTTTAGGAAAAACTAAACTACATATACAATAGACTTAATTTAGGTTATTAAGAGTTATTGCATGTAAATTGGTGGTTGGTTTTATTGGCCATTTTTATGTAAACTAAAAATAAAATAAAATAAAATAAAACACGTTTTAATTAATTGATGAAATCATAAAAATGTATTTCATACTTTTATCAATGTCATCAACTTTGCTCTTTCTTATTCAGTCTTATTTTCGTGGCACAAAATTGATCGAAAAACATTTGATCGAATTGGAAATTTGATCGAAAATACATTTTATCGAATAGCGTTTGATCGAAAATACATTTGATCGAATTGGAAATTTAATCGAAAATACATTTTATCGAATAGCGTTTGATCAAAAATACATTTGATCGAATAACATTTGATCGAAGATATATTTTGTCGAATCACATTTTATCGAAAAGACAATAGATCGAAAGGACAATATATCGAAAATCAACATTAAAAATAGTAAAATATAAAAAATCAAACGATAATAAGCCACCGTCCGTTTAATCCCTACTGCCGAGGAAACTTAACTCAGCGGCTATCAAAATTAGGTACTATTGGTAAATTTTTCGATAATCTCAAACGATAACTACTTCGTTTAACAAATTTTATCCTTACAATACTGTCAATTTTAAAATTAATATTTTAGTGCTAAACGGTTATTTATCTTCATTTAGATTAAAGAATTGTGATTAATTCGAACATAATATGTATTTCAATAAGGTCGAGTGGTCGCCTGATGGGACATTTTAGTTAAATTATTTTAAGTTTTTTTTATATTTAAAAAAATATAAAGAAAAATAAGAAAAAAAATTAAAATTTTAGCTAATTTACCTTACCTGTGCGACCTTGAGTCCTCGAAGGTTGTTTCCCCAAAAAAAATATATACAAAAAAAGGGAAAAATAAAAAACTTAACTAAGATACTCAACCTGCGGTATTAAAATTTAACTGATTGCTCTCGCATAAGTCGGGTAAGTTAGTTTAGTTTTTTTTTAATGTAAAATATTTAATTAATTTACCTAACCTGTGCGGCCTGGAACCGTTGCAGTTTGTCCTGCAAAAAAAATTATAGAAGAATAAGAAAATGAAAAGAAAATTTTGTAACTAATTTACCTAATCTGTGTGACCTGAAGACCTTGAGGGTTGTTTCGCAAAAAAAAATTATACAAAAAATGGAGAAATAAAGAAAACCTAACTAATTTACCTAATCTGTGCGGCCTGGAGCAATTTAACTGATTGCTCTGACACAGGTTAGGTAAGTTAGTTAAGTTTTTTAAAAAACTTAACTAACTTACCTAACCTGTACGGTCTGAATTATAAAAAAATAAGAAAAAAACTAAACTTTTTTAATTTACCTAATCTTTGCTATTTAAATTTAACTGATTGCTCTCGTTACTTAGGTATATTTTATTTTTTCATTTTTTGTTTTTGCGAAGCAACCAGAAATGAATCTATGCCTCACAAGTTAGGTAAATTAGTTAAAATGTTTCTTTTAATTTTTCTTATTTTTCTCGAATTTTATGAATATTTGTTTTTTCGATCACTTGCTTTTTCTATCAAATCTATTTTCGATCAATTTTCATTTCGATCATTTTTCTGTTCGATCATTTTTCTTTTCGATCAATTGTTATTCGATAAAATGTTTTTTCGATTAAATGCATTCGATCAAATGTTTTCGATCAAATGTATTCGATCAAATGTTTTCGATCAATTTTGTGCCACCCCTCTTATTTATTCTTTATGATATATGTTAGTCCAAGATGCAAAGTAAGGTTGACATTCACCCTTCAGTTTATTGGATGATTCTTTATTTAATTAATAAAATAGGTTTATAAATATACCGCAAATGCGTTGCATACAAAAATACGGTCAAGACTATTAAAATATCTTAAAGTAAAAAAAAACGACCATATGTAAAGTATTCCCCAGATGCTTCAAATCTGCCCAAAGTTTAAAGAGTTATCACAGGATGGATTAAAGCTTAAGTTTCTCTTTATCCGTTTTTGAGTAATCTTCAAAATTTTAAATTTGCACTTTTCCTCAAATATCTCAAATACGGTTCATTTTAGGGAAATCATGTAGGACCAAAATCATAGTGAATTACATCAGAAGCAACTTTTATCATGATTTCTATACTTTCCTTATCTGTATACAGTGGAGGTCGACCTTACTTCGGATTCTGTACTATTTGGTTTTAGTTTTAAAAATCTGATGTGTCCAACACATGACTTCCATATCTAGTTATTACAGGCTTTTACCAGTTATTTTATATCACCTCTATAAATGTTTAGAGAATGAACTAAATACATTTATTTTCCACACACATCTTACACGAAACATTTTTTTATATATACAGAGTCCCTACTATTTCATAGGGACATTTTTGCTATTTCTTAAAGGCTAACAGATAGATAGTTGGTGAAGGGCCGATTTTTTTACTTCTGAGTCAAGTTGAAAGTAACTACTCGCTGATTAAACCATAGGGCTATTGTTTGTTAGTCTGTCAAGTAAACCTATATAATAAAAGTTGTGCATTTTTTTGCTCATTAAAATAATGCCAAGAAACCTTTGATATCTACAGTGAGAATTCAAAATATCGGACAAAAAATTTAAATTGTTATTCCTTTAAATTCATTAATATTTTGTCCGATATTTTCAATCACCCTGTAGATAAGAAAAGTTTATTAGCACTATTTTAATAAGCACAGAACTGTGCAACTTTTGTTTAAATAAACCAACTTTCTATCTGTTACCGTTTAAGAAATAGCAATGCTGTCTTTATGAAATAGTATATCCATTACCAACTAAAATTCTGAAAAATTATTTAAACTTTTTCTCGCATTTTTCCATTACGGTTCATTTTAGAGAAATCATGTATAGAATAAAAATTAGGTATAGAAAATAATATGGCAAACAACTTTTATTTGAACAATTTTCTAAAAAATTGGAATTTTGCACATTTGGTGAAACTATTTTCCTTATCTGCATACAGATAAGAAAGAAAACATTAAATTAGAACAGGTTAGCTATTTAAGTTAGGATTTCTTGAATCCATGCTTTGACAACCTTCAGCGATCTATTATAGATTATGTATCATCCTCATAGATATATTTTTTAAATTTGTAAAAAATTGAGAAATTCTTCTCACTCAGAGCATAGTAAACAATGTTTCAAAACACACTATGCATAATTTGGGTATTTTTTATAACTTTGGAATTTATCTGAATAGCCGTCTAATATGGAATAAGCATAGATATAAATAACTACATCTGCGATTAATTTACAGAATGATGTATTGATTTATGAACTGTATATTACATTTTCTGGTCAACAAACTGCTTATTTACTCATGAAACCTATCTTGATCTATGGAATAAA
Source organism: Psylliodes chrysocephalus (assembly GCA_927349885.1). Classification (NCBI taxonomy): domain Eukaryota; kingdom Metazoa; phylum Arthropoda; class Insecta; order Coleoptera; family Chrysomelidae; genus Psylliodes; species Psylliodes chrysocephalus. The sequence goes on along the minus strand of OV651815.1, from coordinate 54,217,025 downwards.
AACATAAAAACATGACAATGATTTTAAACATGCAACATTTACATTGGTTTTAGGTATAAGTTATAAGGCAATTTTGAATTTATTCTGGTATATATCCAACAATGTTAGCTATTGGAATCTTCAAGTACCAAGTTATTGAATTTTAGAAATATACTAAGTTGAGATGAAAAAAATTGGGACAGTCTGAGGTTTCGATAACGTTTGAAAAAAGAAATTGGAATTGATTTATCTTAATTCTTATTGATCAAAGGGAAAAAGTGTAAGAAAAAAAAATGTAGAATTCAAAATTTGCAATGATTTTTGTCGGAAGCTGCTCTCCCTGTAGTTTATGCCCAAGAAGATAGAAGACACGAAAGTTGAAAAATTTTTTCTGCATTTTAATTTTAGCTAAACATTTTAAATGGACAAACTTAGGAAAAAAAACATACAAATACCAATAGAACTGTTATTAACTTATCACAACAGTCTCTAATGTACAGCATCTGTTGGATACGATTGTAATAAATTTAATTTTTACCTTATTATAGGACTTTTCCCGTACCCTTAAAATCAGCCTAAAGTAGTGTATGTATTATAAAGTAGAATTGAGAAAAATACAAAGTCTGTCATACACAAGATCCTGTGTTTGATAAAATCTTGGTTTTTTCTCATTTCTACTTAATCTACTTAGGACTGTTTGGAAATGTGGATGATATTTGGAATGTTCGTAATGGTAGTCAAGCTACAATCATCCACAACTACCAAGATGCCATGCTTCGTAGAAAAAGAACCAAGCTGAAGATTTTGTTTTAGAACAATGCAAGAGATACAACGTTACACCAAGGTCGGTGTCACTTCTTTTAAACATCAACAATATAAATAAATAATTAATAAATAAGCTTTATTCAAAACATAGTGAACGTATACAATCATAACAAGAAAATTATGAATTACATAAAGCTAAAAGCCGATAAGCATAAAGATACTTGTTTCGGCAAAATAAAACCACAAAAATATATGTAATTTCACAGATTGCGAACAAACATAAATTAATGTAAAACTTATATACTAACTAGATGAATGATTTCTTGATCGATTTTTAATACCTATCTAATAATAACAATATCATTCCAATAATAACATCAATAAAAATAGATAATTTTAATTATAATTATAGTAGAATATTATCTTAGTAATATAAACACATTCAAAAAACATAAAACTTACACAAATAGATCAGAATATAAATTTAGCACTGTGGAAAGATGTTAAATGTATTACTCAAAAAAGACTTTGGAAAGTAATTCGCGGATTCTGAATAATAAATTTTTTTAGTTTTTTTTTTTTTTAAAGAAATTTACTTAAAATAGGTTTAATTTCTGCAGGTATGGTGTTGTAGAGTTTCTGCGCTAGAAATGTAAACGTATGTTGCGTAGAAGTTTTTATCATACGAGGAACTATATAATTTGTTTTCTGGCGAGTATTATAATTATGCTCTGAAACAGTTGCTGAATTTTTACATTTTATATGGCGTGCATAAAATATAATTGTCTCAAGTCGAGTATGTTTGTTTCCAAGTAAACAGAATCAGATGGATATCTAGAGGGTTTATCACACAATATTTTAAGAAATTTTCTTTGAATTATTTCAAAGCATTTTATACGGGATTTAAAGGCAGCCCCCCCAGGCACACATTCCGTATCGAAGATGACTTTCTACAAGTGCATAATTCAGTTTTCTTAAATGTTGTAGAGGTAAGACTTCTTTAATTTTTCTAAATTTATATAAAATAGTTCTCAATTTATTTAATGTGTAAAATATATGTAAGTCCCATTTTAAGTAAGGATCTATAATAATACCTAAATATTTTATTTGTTTAACAGATAGAATCATCAATTCTCTGCTTCCACTAGCAATGCACAATTTCTTAAAATTTGGAAGTCCTACTGAGTTACAACTAAAAGGTAAAGAGTTCGTTTTTTCTATATTTAGTGAAAGTAATTTGTGCTGTAACCATTCTGAAATAAGAGCAAAATCAGACTCTGCTATTAATTTTAGACGTTGCCAATCATTTTCTTTGTAAAAGATAGCTGTGTCATCGGCAAATCCAATAATTTTGCCCTTAGTTTTCAATTGGAATAATCCATTTATATATGTTAAAGAGTATGGGTCCTAAGAAAGAGCCTTGCGGAACTCCATACTCTATTTCCTTCTCCATGCTGATTTCTTCGCCTACTTTGACTTTTTGAGAACTTCCTGTGAGGTAACTAGAAAACAGTTGTAGACAAGTGCCTCTAATACCAATATCCTCAAGAGACTGACAAAGTAGAGAATGACTCACAATGTCAAAAGCTTTTTTTAAATCAATAAAAATACTTAAACAGGGTTTGCTTTCATTGAGTGCTTCAGTAACTTTTGTGGTCAAGGATAATATGGCGTCCTCAGTTGATGTATTTGATTTAAATCCATATTGATTATGAGATAAAATATTATATTTATTTAGAAATTTTATTAATTTTTCCTTTAGTAATAGTTCAAAGATTTTTGACATATGAGTGACTAACGATACAGGTTTGTAGTTGTTTACGTCCGTTTTTTCACCTTTCTTAAATATCGGTAAAACTAATGCAGTTTTAAAAATTGAAGGAAAGTAGCCCACTTCAATACATTTGTTTAAAACATATGTTAATGGCTCCAATATATACGGAATTAATAGTTTTATTACTTCAGCTTTGATACCGTCACGACCTACTGCTTTATTACCTTTTAAATTGTTAATTATGTCTCTGACTTCTCTTGGTTCTATATTTAAAATAAAAAAGACGTTCGGAATGCGTCTTGCTTTTTCTTTATATTTAGGATCTAATTTAATTTTTCAGCCAAAGTTTTTCCTACTTTGGCAAATCTGATATTAAACTCATTTGCTATTTCTTTTTCTCTTATTAGAAGCTCTCCTGATTCACTTTTTATTGACTTAATTTTTTTAAAGTTGTTATTTTTCCCACTTATTTCGTTTACTACGTCCCATAATTGTTTAAAGTTATTTTTATTTATATCAATTTTATTTTTATAGTAATTAATTTTAGTTCTTTTTTGTTAATTGTAAATTATTTGGATTTTTAATTAGTTTTTCATGCAACTCATTTTTCTTATTTATAGATCTAAGTAAAGAAGATGTTAACCAAGGTTCTATTTTATTGTTTTTACGTTATATAATTTCACACTACTCCTTTTAGGCGGCTCGCATATTATAGCAATACGCAACTAGCAACGGGCAACTGACAATAAACAATATTATTGTCAATATGTATTTCACATTCATTTATATGAGAACTCGTATACCGTCGTAACTTGATATCGGTATCGTCTATGCTAACAATACGACGTGCGTGTTGAAATTCAATATCTATTGCGCATAACGTAGCATTATCTAGGTGTAGTAAAATTATCGTTCGTTTTGGACGGTTTTGGCTAGAGTTTTCCTTTATTCTATTATTTTTTTAACATGTGTGACGAACCAGCATTTAATATTAAATTTGTGGAACTCGTGGAAAAATACTCATGCATTTATGATTATAGACGGCTACCAATGAAGCTGATAAGTGTTTCATGGAATATGTCAAAAACTTCAACAATCCAGCCTAATTCAGGTCTGCACTTTTTAACAAGTTTGCTTTCAGATATAGCAAAATTAACTGATTATCAAAAGAGACAGTTTAAAAGAAAAACACTTGAGCTTCTAGAAGAGCTTGTGTGTGATGGTCCTTTCCAAAATAACACTAAATAACCTTTCAAAGCCCGAGTTATTTTTTTTTTGTTTTATTTATTTTTTTTGAGCTTTTTGTACTAAAATAGGTTTAATAAAAGTACCTACTGAAGCAAATTTTAAAATTTTTTATTAGCTATAAGTAAAAAAAACATCTGTTACATATATGTAACGCTAGACTTTATTACTACCTATTTTTTATTTTGTATGAAAACCTAAATTACACGTTAAAAACAGGCCAATGTTACATTTTCTACACATGGTTCTTGCACTTGTGTTACAAAGTTCCATCGCACAACGCCTTCTTTTCTGGTCCGGTATATAAACCAGCAGATGATCAATTCTGTCATATCGTATAGCATCACTGACTTTGTTGCCTTGGCTACTAGTTAACGAAGATGATGGCCTACCAGCTCCTTTGGAAGCAGTGCCATATTTTGAAAGATAAGTATTTACTACTTCTCGCCTAAACTGTAGATGAGTGTCAGACTTCCCAGATTTTTTATATAAAACCCAGGCATTTTAAATGGAGACGTCAATGAGCCAGGAAAATAGAGGCCACCACTATTTTTTGGAACGTACACCTATACGGTATCGTCCCACATTTTCGTCCATCAAATCGGTTCCACCCATTGATACGTTATATTTTCCAGTCATATTTGGTCGTGGAACCGTTATGACTTTCTTTTATTTTGACGAGTATCTCCTTACTTGTGAAATTGGCTTAACTCCACAACTGGTGGATGCGACAGTAACGACATTGTTATCTACCCATCTCACAAATACAATCCCGGTGTTTCAGTCAAGTATGGAGAAATATTCTCCACGTTTTGCTGATTTTTGAAGAGTTGCTTTTATAGGTAGAGGTATGCCCTTTGGCAGGCGATTTTCCCGCATTGTTCCTGTGCACCAGTATCCTTCGTCTCTCATATCCTTTAGTAAATATGTACTTGTAAATAGATTATCGATATATATTTTATATGGCACTTTGTTTTTATTTTCCAGCATTTCCTTCATCATCATTTTTAGAGAAGCTGTGGACTTTCCATACAAAAGCTCATCTGTCGCGTTTGACCTCGGATTTTTTCCCTGATAGTGATTAAAATTTATCAAGTAGCCATCTTTGGCATTCAAGCACCACATCTTGAACCCAAACCGGATGTGTTTTCCCCGGATAAACTGTTTATACGAGTGTTTTCCATAATATTTCATCATCGACTCGTCGTAATTGATGTCTTGTTCAGATACAAAATACTTCAAAAAGGCTGCTTTCAACTTATCCATTAGTGAACGAATTTTCCATCCTTTATCATGTACATTTGGCTGGGTATTGTCAGCACAGTGTAGAAATCTCATGATATCAAAAAAGCGATTTCTTCTCATACAATTTTTGACTAATGGGTGTCCAACATCGGACTGAGAATCCTAATAAAAGCGTTTAACAGGTCTTTCATTGTAGCCACTTAGAATTAGTACTGCTATACCACATTTTAGTTCTTCGATGAAAAATTTGGGGTCTGGACTGTTTTTGAATAAGGCATATTTTGTTGCCTCAAGTATTAAGTATTCAAAGATGTCATCGTCCCAAAATAATTCAAACATTTGAACTGGCGAAAAAGTACTAAATTTTGAATAATCCGGTACTCCAAAATTCATTTCGACATTCTGAAAGGCACCCTTGATCCAATCGTGTTGAATTTTCTCCTTAGTGATGGTTTTCCTTTTCTAATATTGGTCTGTTATCTTCACTGGAAGATTGACATGGTTCATCCGATTGACCAATTCCTGCGTTATTTTTGAATCTAATTTCAGCACCCGCTAGCAGCTAACGAGGTGGGAGGTGATTCAAATCTCCCTCTGTATCCTCATCTCCAGACTCCTCGTCAGTAAGGACGTTAACATCTGGAGGCTCAGTATATATTGCTTCCACATCCAAGCCGTCATTGTACACCATTTGCAAGGCTTCTTGTAGGGTAAACCCTGTACTGGAAAAAATAAAATAAGTAATAAAAGCGGTATAATGATCCAGTTTTACTTAATACTAGAACAAACACTAGCAACAATAAAAAGTTTGCTCTTATTGTATTCTGTTAGCCATAAATACTTTATTTATCAAAATTCACACATTTCTATATTATCTTCACACATAATGGCTTATTTTTAAAACATGGTAACAGAAAGTCCTAGCGTTACATATGTGTAACGCACAACTTTTAGGTAAGCTATGACAAAAAACAAAATCGTTTTTCTAATTCTAAGTTAAGAGGGTTAAAATACACTTATACTAGATTACATTTAGAAAATTTAAGGTTAAAATAATGTAGCTTTTAATATTTTATAATACTTACTCGAATTTGGGTTCCATTTTTCGTTCCTCTTTTCGCCAACTGATTTTTTGCACTCTTTAGAACACTCATACACGATAGTATAAAGACAACTAACGTTCACACTAGATAAAATGGCATTTCTTAGTAGTACAGGCAATAACATCTATCCACGAAATGAAAAACCTAAACACAGTAACCTACTTCATGAATCACTGCAGCTGTTACATATAAGTAACGCAGGGCTTTTAAGGGTTAATGCCAACTCCTAGCTCTGCTTATTTCAGCTACTCAACTCAGTTTAGTATTTCTACTAATTCAAGCAAAGAATATGAAGAACAAGCAACAACTGCACAAAAATATATACAGACTTTTTAATCTAATATATCAAATACAAATGACTTCCCTCTTGAACACCTTTAATTTAAAAATTGTATTTTATTTTTCAAGTTTATTTTTCATTAAAATATTACTTTATCAATAAAAGACAACAGACCTAAATTATGTCTATTTACCTGAGTGTAATCAAAATTTGCTCCTGTGAGATGATCGCATCTCTGTAGTTAGTATCCTGTTTGGTAATACGAGGTGCTTACATCTCTACTAGTGTTAAAAGAGTATCTGGACTCATTCGGTAGCAGTTCTGAAACTGAGTGGGAAAAGTTTTTAATTCTTCGGCACATATACTTTTAGCATGTTTTTTGAGCATTTGATATTATAGATGAACCCATTGACGTCTTCGCTTTCTATTTCTTCGCCTTAAATACTGCTACATTAATGCCACTTCGACCTCATCAGACGACGATATTTTGAAATATTGTACCAGTGATATTTTATTACTTTGGTATGCGAGATCAATTAAAATATATTGTGTGTTGCGTATTGCAGATTGCTGATAGCTCATTGCTATCACTCCGGTCTGCGAGCTTACTTAAGAGTTGCTAGATACGTTCGGCTAAACCAAGAAATTAAACGCCAGTATTCAGATATTAATTTGAATAATGTTAAACTCAAATTTTAAACTTTTTAATAATTTTTTTTTTAACATAACACTCTTGGTACTGATGTTAGAGACTTTGTAGAGCATACGGGTAAGGACGTTCAACAAAATCTACCTTTATCAACCATACATTTTACCCTAGATATTTAAATTTAACTAATTTCACCTTTAATGATAAACAAATTGGTAGGTATTTTTGATTAGGGCCTAAAACTTAATTGTCAACCTAATATATCTAAATAAAACCTACAGTTTCTTGCAGTTAAGTCAGAAGTTATCTTACAATAATGAAGCCATAAAATATGAAATTTATTCGGCCCTGTATCTGTAACGTGTGGAGGGTTGGTAACCCCTACGGCCTTAGGCCTCACTAGGCCCATTAAGCGTCCTCCTAAGATAATAGGCACCTCCTAGATCGTCAGCCAGCCTACAGATTTAATGTAGTTGATAACATCGCCAAGATATGCTTCTCTTATATCGGCCAGTGTTAACCGTTACTTGCCGAACACAAATCTCCTTATAAATGAGAACATCGAGCAATCGTAGAGGATATGCTTGATGGTATCATCTTCTTGTTAGCACCCCCTGAAGAATGTGGATTCTGACAGCCCCATGATATGGAGATGCTTTCGTACTTGGCAATGATCAGTCAGAATGCCTGTGACTAGGCGCAGACTCTGTCTTTTGTTTTCTGCAGTGTTGTTAGAATAACTTAAAAGCTTCCTGGCAACTCTGCAGTTTCTTGTTTCATCCCATCTTTCCTTGAATTTCAGAAGGGAATGTGCTTTAATTAGGTCTATCAGGCCAATAGAAGGGCCAGGTCCAAAAAGTATTTCGTTGGCTGCTTTCTTAACCAGTGAATCAGCAAGACGGTTACCTCTTGATGTGGCGTGACCTTTGATTCATCTTAAGGTGACCACTTTGTTAATGGATACTTCGTCCAAAACTTCATGATATTCTAGTACTAACTCTGAATAATTTCGTGGTCTGTTCAAGGTGAGTAGTGCTTGTCTGTTATCTGTATAGATGAGCAATGAGCATGTTCCTTCCAGTGATATTGTATCTGGTGATTTCTTTACTGCTATGAGAATCCCCGTGAGGTCTGTTTAAACTATACTGGTACTATTGCTTATAGTCCATTTTATGTTAAGATTTAAGGATCTGGAGTATATTCCACATTCTGAGCCTTGTTTTGTTTTAAAACCGTCGGTGTAGATTTGAATGGTACCTGCTACTTCCGGCTCTTCTATTTGTTCTGTTACTTTATATGGCTTCTGGAAGATATATATCGGTGTAATGGAATCCATGTTCGGTTGAAGCAGTGAGAGTATATCGAGCGCCTCCAACCAAAAGCCACGTCTCGCCTCACCAGATGCTACATTAGGTTTTATTCCAACCGTGCAGAGGTGTGTCATTGTCGTCAGAGCAACTTACTTGATGTAAATATCAAGTGGAGTGAGACTAAGAATGACTTCCATGGCTCTGCTTGGTGTTGTTTTTATGGCTCCTATTATGCTGAGACATGCTGTTCTTTGAATTTGTTCTAGTTTACAGATAGCTGTCAATTTTTGGGTTTTCGGTACCCAGACAACTGCACTGTATGTTAGCATAGGTTGTATTTGGCCCTAAATTACTATCAGTATAATATCACTCGTAAACCTAATTTAAATTTTCCTAGTAAAACAAAAAATTAAAAATTTTAAAGAACAAAATTAAAAATTTAAACCTTTTCATTACAAGGTGACGAAGGTAATTACTGGGTTATCCTCAAGAAAGATGAATATATCAACAAAGTATATTTTTTCTTAAATTCAAATAGCTCTTTTTTAGAAATTAAAACAGTTCCTACTGTCACTTTCCACTCTATTTAGAACTTTATCAAAACTCCTCAATCCTCAATGATCTTCTACAACTTTGTAATAAATATTCTGTGTTCCTGTGTTTTTGAGCTATGGATAATATTTGGAATCTGTGTATTATGTTTAAAGAGTTAAATGTTGTAGATATGTTTACGTTTTAAATTCACAGCTAGAATCAGTTTTTGAAAGTAAAAATGCCGACAATTTTGGTAATTTCGGCGCTTTCTATATTTTTAGGAACAAACTACAGAGAGTTCGGCTACATAAAAAAAAGTTGAAAATTTGGTCCCCTCTATTTTTTGTAATTTTTCCTCCGGCTAATAGTAATCAAAATGAATCACGTTCAACATTTTTTCCAAGATTGTTGATTGGGCATGGAAAATTGAAATTTTATATTCGATACTCGCATAAAAAAAAATATAAAAAAATTCAACCTTTCCCCAAATGTTTTGATTTACCCTCTTATATTTTTTTTGCGTACACGTGCCAACTTTCGAGATAGTGCTAACATACTAATAATATAGTTTTCAAGGCTATCAACAAAAAACGTATACCGTTTGTTTAAATAAATACACTCTTTATATTCTTTTTCATTTCATAAAGATATTCATTTTATAAATATAAATGATTAATTTCCAAAACATTTTGTATAGATCCCTCTGTATAAATCTAAACATAGCGGTGAGTTTCACGATATTTTGATGTAAATTAATAACATCTACTGCAACAATTTGCTTCATTCATTTAGCAATGAAAGAATTTGGTATTTTAAGTTTGTTGTTGTTGAATAGTTTTTTGCAGGTAGAAAACTGTAATGAAAGTGTTTGTGCCCCTGTGGTGAGCAAGTGTTTGTTGATTAAGTCTTGTAATTGTGATGTTCACAATAGCACCTGTTTTGGCTTGTGTCATACCTGTTTGGGAAAGTATTCTATAGAGTGCTGTTCATGCGTTGGTAAGTTTAAAATTATAATAAAAAAAAATAATGAACAATTGCTTATAATAATAGTAGGTATTAGAATAAAAAGAGTTGGCAAATTTTTGTCATAATTAGTATAAAAAATATATTATTTCTTTTTTAAAGTTTTAGTAGTCCCGACTTCTTTAGGTCCTTTTAAATAATGTCCGAGTAGAGTCCGGGAAATTGTTGAATAGAGTCCTAAGCTCATTATCTCAGGTAGCTGAATTATTTTATTTTTTTTTATTTTAATAAAAGTTATAATTTTTAAGGGAATATGGAATATGGTAATAAAGTAAACCAGATAGATATAAAATATATTTATTTTGCATTCCCAGCGCTATAAAATATTTTAAAATAATGAAAAAATACGTGCGACTTATTTTATATTTACATTAACTACAGTTTTTGAACAGTACCCTCAAACGGGATGAAATGAATCAAAATTCAAGGTTTTTCAGAAATAAGTTAGTGTTCTTATGCAGAAAAAAATCTAAAAAAAAATTATGTTAAAAGGTTACTATTTTGTTTTACAAAAGGCATATTGTTGAAATTTTAGCAACTGAGTTATTGTTAATATTTTTTATAATAATAATAATAATAATACTCTCCCTAATTCACCCCCTTACGACTGAATTTCAACCCCTGATGTCGACTAAACGACTTGTGAAGGGGAAGGAACGGCTATTATTATTATTTTCCGTGGCGCTCCGGGGCGACTTAAAGATGATTTATGGTGCCATTTGACTTACAGGTGAGGAAAACCCGGAAAACCTCACCCACCATCATCGAGACGGTAATGCATGGCGATTTTTTAATCTGCATGTCATATCAACAGAAATTGAATTTCTATTAATGCGGCACACATCAAATCCTAAACCGAACCATTCGATTTAATTAAAAATCCACATGGTCCGGTCTGTGATTCGAAGCCCAGCAGTCTCAGACTCATAAACTGCCTATAAATGAATATAAGCGCGTTAGACCGCTACACTACCGATCCGATTTAATTTATGATGATCCGCTTCGCCCCTTAAAGGGGGTGAAGTGGATCACTTATATAGTTATATTTAAAATACACTTAAGCATAGCTATGGGGTAAAGCGGATCACAAAAATTTAAAAATTAAATATTTTGATGCCATACTATGCCTTAAGTGTTAATTTTTTAGGCCCAGTATGGCATTAAGTATCAATTATTAAAATAACACATTACCGTTTAAACTCTTTATTTAAACTTAAAACAAAACTGAAATAAAACTCTATAAGTCTTCCATACTTGGCTACAGTTAATGAAAAAGGAACAATTCTAAAAAAAGATAAGTCATGAGGTAGAAAAATTAATTTACCAAAAGAAACAATTCTAAAAACGATAAGTTATGGGGTAGGAAAATTAATCTAACAAAAACGATCCTGCCTATTATAAACAATAGCTTCTGGTGTTTTTGAAAATATATCTTTCCCTTCTTAGTAGTTTTTTGATTATCTGCTCCCTATAAACTACAAAAACATCCGGAACATCTGGATAGACAAAAAGTCTTGTTTTGCTGAAGATTTCTTTCTTAAAACACTGACTGAAAATTCACCCTGGGTCACTTTTGACAACAATTTTGGCTTCAAAAAACATGTTTCTCTTATTTGTTCCAAATTTGACAATAAAAAAATATCATCAATTTCAATCTCATGATTACCATAATTCTCAACTTGACTCTCCACCGAATGAGATGTTGTTGGTATTTCTTCCTCCTCTGATATCTCAGTAGCATTATCGGATGGTTTATTTTCATTCAAATCCAATCCTTCCAGGTCCTTGCCACTTTCCACATCATCGATAAGGGTCGGTACACCGAGACACTCTTTCCTGGCATTATATTAATCTTCTTTTCACGCTTGGCAGTTTCCTTATTTTTAGTTCTCATTTGACTGAGCTGATCAAAATTGTATTGCACCATGTTTTTCTGTATGCTGTGCCTCTCGTTCTTGGTTTACTCTAAGATGTTTAATTTTATTTAAAACAATCTGTGGGTCATATGGTGATATCCCATAGGCTTTAAATCCGGCTAATGTGTTCGCCTCAGATTTCGCAACAATTTTTGTAATAGTTTCATTTAAAAAACGGGAAAAACATGTCTTCGGTAGCACTTCTTAATTTTTTAACTTCCACTTTTCCAACACTGATCGCCATGCTACCTTAAATAGCCTAAAATGTGGAATTGGGCGAAAGAAGGACAAACCTTAGATTGTTATTCTCACATTGTTGAACAATACTGGTGACCAAGTTATCGCCAATCATCAATTTTAGACCCTCCAAATTTCGCAAATATGGTAAAGAAATAGTAAAGAATCAGTCTTCGAAAGTTTCACCATCGAACCATCCATTAGTTGATCTATTGTATCGTTACCCTGATTAACCTCCTTCTGTCCACCCTGGGTATAAATGTCTGGCTTTATAAACCACGTAAGGTGATAGTAGAGTGTCATTATCGGCTATTGCAACATAACACTCGTGCTGCATTTTGATGTATCGATATTTTGATGAGTATGTTCACTCCTTGCCTAGCCATAACTTTGGCAGCACCCCGGTCATCAGAGAAGTTCGTCTCATCATAGTTAATAATTTTCTAAGGTGGTATACTTTCCAGAAACTCTTGCAAATGAGTAAAATATTGTTCCACAATTTCGTATGAAACTGCAGCTCTTACCCTTTTAGTATTTTCTGATAATTTTACTGTTAAGTCTTGTCAAAAAGTATTTAAACGAATCCATGCCAGGGAGATTTTCCTTAAAAGGTTTTTCCGTGTAACCTAATTTGTTGAGATATTGTTGAACCATAAAACTGACATCAAAACTTTTCAGTGGAAACCCCCAATCCGCACACATCAACAGAATTTCCATCAACTCTTTTCTTCTTCGCCACATAAAACTGCTTGACCACCATACTTTCCCGTTTGCTTTCCATAAAATTTTCTATTGAGTGTTATGTACGGCACTCCGCAAGACTCAGCTGCAGCTCGTATGCCCATATCACGTCAAACTGCCGCCACTGCCATTCCTAAACACACGTTGTCATAAGTTTGTTTCTTTTTGATACCCAACTTCCATTTATACACCATGGACATTTTTGTAATATAAAATTATTATTATTAATAAATAATAATTAATTATTAATATGAATCATTAATTTTACAGTCCCTCAACTAAACATATAAGTTTACATTTTTACAAATATCCCTGATTCACTTGACCCACTTAAATGCACTTTTTCAAAAAATAAATAAAAATGGACAAACCGGCTACATTATGAAAACAAACTTAGCACAATGGTATTGTGGAAATAGTATTTTATGCATATACATACCACTACCACATAACTACAAATTAAAGCACCCACCCTGTGGAATAGTTTGTTTTCAAAGTTTTAAAAATATACTTATTTTATGTATAATAATCAACAAATTTCTCAGAGAGACTTACCTTACCTATATTTATCAAACACTGTCAAAACAAAACTGGTGGTGTCTATTGCCGCATCGGTAATGTTGGACGCCTTGAAACCTGCCCGATCTGGTTATACGCGGGAGTATTTAAAAGAATCTATCCTTGATCCAATTCACTTCAGGTCATTCACTACACCTCGTTTGACGGTATATTTTCTTTTCATTTTGTTGCGCTGTCCTAATCTTTATGTAGGAATTACTTTGAAAATCTTTTAAAACTGTAATAAATTGATAAATATGAGGATATGAATGGTAAAATGCAGAATTAAACCGTGAATAAAAATGTTTTCTTTACTTGTATTTTTAGCCCATATATATGGTGAAAATTTGAACGATTCTGTTATATAAGTATCTATAAGATAATCTGTGAATAACCTAAGTTCGGAATTAATAAGCAATTTAATTAATAGCAAAACAGTCTCCAACATCTGTTGAATTAGGAAACGGCAAACCAAAACGATTTATCAAAAATTTCCCAACTTCTTAATCCTTTTCCTTGTATGCAGCAGTAAGTCCAAGTTGTTGTATTTTTCGCCACCTAAAAAGTACATGTTCTAAAAGTTGTAGAAGATCCAATTCTAAAAAACTTTTGTATAAAATTTTTAAGTTGTAATTGAATATTTTTATGTAACGTATGTTTTTGGTGGTATAGAAGAGGAACTTATATTTGTCATGTTAATAAAAAAATATTAAATAGTTATTGAAATATATATTAATAGTAGATAATACTAAATATTCAAATTCGAAATTCAGGTAATTAATCCTTTAATGACTTAATCTGACCCTAGACTCTACTCAAAGATCTAAATTTTGGACTGTCATTATAGCAGGTATAAACGGGGCTATACTTTAGTCTGCCCAAAAATATATAAATAAAAAATATGAAGAAACATTGAGTTGTATTAAAGGTGGGAAAAGAAAGAAAACAGTTCCTTTATATTTGTATTTGAACGGCAACCGGTTTTGAAGTTTGTTCACTCCTCGTTAGGTACACCTAGTGGGTAAGAGAAAAGGGGGAATTGTATAATTTTTGGCCAACAACTTAAAACTCATCAATTCCTCCTTTTTTCTTATCCACTAGTTTCTGATGATGAAGTGAACAAACTTTGAAACCGGTCGCCGTTCAAATACAAATTTCATTGTGAGATATAAAGGACCTGTTTTCTTTCTTTCCCCACCTTTAAGTTATTTATAAATCACTTATTTAAATTTTAAATCTACCAATTTCTCCCATGCTTTGAGCAAACATACTTTGATTTTCTTTTACTATACGGAGAATGGTCGCACTGCGCAGATTTCTGAGTGCCTTTTAAAAGGAGATAGAAAACTCCGCCATTTTGATCCCTTATTACGTGTTGCCTACATCTTCGAAATTGTCGGTTTTCTTGTTTTAATGTGACAGGTTAAAACGACTAAACCGACAATTCCGGAAGCAGAAGCGGATAATTAAAACGCACCTGATATTTTGCTTGCTGCTGTCAGTGTCAGTGAATATTATATTTGGAGTAACAGTTTATTGCTAAAGAATCAGTAAGCTCACTCGGACCAGTTGAAAGTTCCAAAATAACATCCACTCCAGGGATACAAATTCAGGATACTCAGAAGACTGCTGTTTTATTATAGGCGGTTGTCATAATATATTGTATTATCCAAGTTGCGCAGTGTATAAACTGGAACATTGAGATCAAAGGTGCCGACGTAGAGTAAGCGTAGCTATCACATACTTTGATTTTCTTTTACTATACGGAGAATGGTCGCACTGCGCAGCTTTCTGAGTGCCTTTTAAAAGGAGATAGAAAACTCCGCCATTTTGAACCCTTATTACGTGTTGCCTACATCTTGGCGCAATATTTTTAATAGGTGCGTTTTAATCATCCACTTCTGCTTCGGAATTGTCGGTTTTCTTGTTTTAACCTGACAGGTTAAAACGACTAAACCAACAATTCCGGAAGCAGAAGCGGATGATTAAAACTCACCTGATATTTTGCTTGCTGCTGTCAGTGTCAGTGAATATTATTTTTGAAGTTACAGTTTATTGCTAAAGAATCAGTTAGCTCACTCGGATTAGTTGAAAGTTCCAAAATAACATCCACTCCAGGGATACAAATTCAGGATACGCAGAAGACTGCTGTTTTATTATAGGCCGTTGTCATATATTGTATTATCTGAGTTGCACAGTTTATAAACTGAAACATTGAGATCCAAAGCGCCGACGCAGAGTGAGCGATCTGATTCTTTAGCTGTAAACTGTGTCACAGGGTTCAAAATGGCCGCGCCCTATGTTGGGCGTGTCGGACCTCTTTCTTGCCTCGTATAGTAATCAAAGTATGTGGTAGCTATAAACTGTGGCATAGAAATCAAAATGGCCGCGCCCTATGTTGGGCGTGTCGGACTTCTCAAGTGTCACCTATTGTCAAACGAGAAAAGACCTTGTATTTTGTGCAAAATTGTTTTATTTTAAAAATAATGCTAAGCGCTTTCGGCATAGCACTATCTTCAGTGCTTATCTACAATAATTGTCGATGTTAATATGTAAATAAATAATATAAACAAAAATTTGAGTCACAATATTATTTTTTTTTTAAGAATACAATTTAGCAAAAAAATACAAATTTACAGAAAAAAGTCCAATGTTGTGCTTGTGTTGAGATAAGTAGTTTTGCCACAAAGCATCTTCCAAATTAATTTGTGTTTACAGCTAAACGAAAATTAAAATGAATGGGAGAGAAATGTTATGAATATAATTGGGAATTAATTTGACATTTGGAGTTTAATGAATAGTAAAGGCCAATTTACACGTATCCATTATCTGGCGCCAGTGTTGTATATAACATTTGAACACGTCGGCGCCAGTTGCTAGCACACTTACGAAGGTTGAGCATTGCATTTATTGAGTTATTTATGTTTATTTAATTAAATAATCAGAAAATTCAGTATAGCTGAAACTTCTAAGCTTGTTCAACTGTATAGAGAATAAGAAAGCTTACTGAATATCCGATGCGACGCATATAGAAACAAACAAACGCACACATCAGTTCTATAACTAATTCAGGAAGAGATAGGTATTAAAGGCCTCAAGATTAATGAAATACAATATAAAATTAAAAGTAATAGAAGTACATACTATTCAGAAGTCGATAAGATTGAGAAATCGACAAAACCTCACGACTGACTGGACTCGTGTAAACGACCGGGTCCAGCGCTTTGCTAGCCAATAATTAGCATGCCAGTGAGACTGAAGTCAGCTACTGGAGACGTGTAAGTTGGTCTTAATTATTATGTACGTACTGTCTACCTAAAAGATATTTAAAATGTTTAAAGGTAATTACTAAAGTTCTAACTCTCCTCGTTCTCACTCAAATTACACCTGGAGTAACTCGATGTGCAACGACAAGAAAACGCACTTTTCTCATATTGACATCTGTCATATAAGCATCAACAGGACAGGGATTTTTATGTGCGAACTTAACACGTAACGAATCAAATAGATAGAGACATAACAAGAATCGCATTCTGTAGAACGAAGATAGTCGTCTCAACACGTGTTTTATTGAAAGATGAGAATCCATATGCAGGTGACACCCGTCACCTCTATCACTCTAGTTGTCCAAAACATGGAAGAAATTCGTTAGATTTAAAATTTAAATAAGGGATTTATAAATAACTCTTAATTTAATTCAAACTTAAAAAATATTTTAAAGAATATAACAATGACTATTTAGCAAGGTGGGACATTCCAAAAATTATTGTTCAGAATCAGGATGACCTTTAAACTTTTTGAATATTTTTGTGATAGACAGTTGTATGTATATATTAATTACTTTTTTTTAACTCTAAATTTCAAATTAATTCGGACTAAGGATTTATGTCCTAATCATTTTCTTCAACATTGGATTTTTTCTGTAAATTTGTACTTGCCTTTCATTTGTTTCTTTGTTAATTTACATATTTTTATATTACAGTTTTACACCCACATTTAGCACTGTGGATGGCGTTATGCCGAAAGAGCTTCACATTTTTTAAACAAATCAATAATTTTGCAAGACATACAAGTTTTTTTTGCCAATTAAAGCTACGTTAACCTCTTTTGTTTCCATTAATTAAAATATTATTATATATTATAAAAAATTTTCAAGGTTTTTTCTGTCTGCCTTGACACCAATTCGGATTGATCTTCGAGCTTTAAAGTAGGAATCTATCAACTTTTTACTAAAACGTCAAAAAAGGCCTTGAACTTACAGAAAGTCAGTCTAAGAGTTTAATTATATATATAAAAGTAAAATAAAAGACTCAAAAAAAAAACCAACAAGTATTAAAAATTAAAAATTTAAAAAAACCGACTTCAAAAACGTGCCGATGCCATCACCACATCTTAACCAAATTTATATGGGACCACCCCTGAGGTAACTCCTTACTAACAAAAAAAGAATCATATAAATCGGACAAGGTGGTAAAGCATTATCGCTAAACATACATAAAAAATTAAGAGTTTGAGGATTTTTTCATGGACCCAATTATTAGATTTTGACTAAATTTATATAAGACCACTCCTGAAGTATCCCCTTTCCAACCAAAAAAAGAATTATTGAAATCGGACACCGTGTTAAAGAATAATCGCTGAACATACATTAAAAAAAAAAAATATCGCGACGAATTGATAACCTTCTTCTTTTTTGAAGTCGGTTAAAAACCAAAAAGTCAACCAGCGAACGATGACTCTGTCACGAAATAGATCTTTCGTTTGAGCGCTTGATTAAAATAGAGCTGAAAGAAGAAGCACCTGATTAAAATAGCGCTGAATGAAATGACGCCTCTTCAAAATGGCGCGTATCAAAACAGCATCGGAACAAAATAGCGCGTATCAAAAGAGCGTAATCTAGGGACCATGAAACGCGAAGAGCTAAAATATTTTCAGAGGGTGACTTTTTCTCTATTACCTCTTATCGAGGGAAGTAAAATAGAAATAAATAATTTAATATCGAAATTATAATTTATTAAACTACATAAAATTACAGAATTTGTTGAAAATGTTATACATTTACGTCTTACACAAACCAACTGTTCTTCGCAATCCAGCAAAAAGATGATGCAACATTTTCAGTGAGTTGTTGATCTCTTTTGCAGATCTTCTAGATTATGAATTAACGTTAAAAATATATTTGACAATAAAAAAAAATTGCATATATTTAAATCGCATGTTCAGTATCCCTTCAAAAAATCTCCAAGATATTGAAATTCTTCTCTGGTCGTATGTGTAATTGCTTATCATCCATTTTGTAATTTCTCATCATCCAGTTGATTTATAAATGATCCAAATTACTTATTGCGATATCATGCAGCAGCAGTAAGTGGGAAATAAAAAAAATATCATGTTTTACAATTGTTATCATACAGGATGTCCCAATAGTGTGTGGAAGTTCGATATATCCTATATTATGGAAAATATCAAACAAAATTAATTACAAAAGTTGTAGATAATATAAATCTATACTTAAAAAAATTATTTTCGATTATACAGAGTGTCCATAACTTCAGAATTTATCAGACCAATGTTTTTTTAAATGGACCAACCTGTATTTTATTATAAATTTGAATTCCCCTGACTTTGCCCTTCAAGAAAATATCAACATATATGACGTTATACTAGGTATTTTGGAAGTTTAAATCAATTTTATATTAAAATCGTACTAGTTTCAACCCTCTGTATATTTCAAAAGAAACAATCGAACATCAAAATTTTTTGATAATTCGTTTTATATGATAGTCTACTTTTATAAGAATATACTATTTTTTTCCTAGCGCAATAGACGTGTACAGGGTGAGTCAAAACTCAGATACATGATTTTCTTAATTTTTTTAATTGTAACACCCTGTATTTCATATGAATACTAAAAAGTACTCTAATTATACGTTCGTTTAAGTTAAATATTGCATATCCCTAAAAACAACCGTTTAGAGAGATTCTTAGAAGAAATGTTAAAAAGGGTTAATTATAAATAAATTCACAATGTAATTTGATTTAAACTCCTAGTAAAATATACTGTTTAATCAGTTTATATTTTTAAGGCACCTAGCTACAATTTATTATTAACTGAATTTACTTTCTTTACTTTTAAGGTTAGGTTCACCCTGTATTTCATATCTACTAAAAGTACTTTAATTATACGTTCGTTTGTCCCTATCCCTAAACACAACCGTTTAGAAGATATTTTATATTTGAATAAAAAAATTATGAGCCAAAAATAAGTTATTTAAATTTTTTTAGAATGCAATATTTGTATATTAAGAAATGAAAAAAAAAGCTATTATAAAAGCTGCTCAAAGTGACTCCCTCCAACTGCAATACAATGTTGTAATCTAGCTTCAAATGATCTTTGAACGTTTTTCAAACATTGTACATTTATGCTCGCGAACACTTGTCTTATTCTTTCCTTCATTTCCTCGCTAGTTAATGGACTAATTTCATAAACCTCGTTTTTTACGAACCCCCATAAAAAAATCTACTTTAGTGAGGTCAGGGGACCTGGGAGGCCAGAAAACTGGACCATCTCTTCCAATCCACCTGTTTTCAAAATTATGATTCTGAAAGTTGCGAATTGGTTCGGCATGATGTACAGGAGCTCCATCATGTAATATCCACATTCAGCGTCTTATATTTAGTGGAACATTTTCTAATAGTAGTGGTAGATGATTCTGCAGAAAGTCTAAGTAGACATCGGCAGTTACACGACCATAAAAGAAATGTGGTCCTTAGACATAGTCCCCTAATATACCACCCCAAACGTTAAAAGACCATCGTGTTTGGCTACATGTCATTAACTCATAAGGATTGGTGGTGGAATAGCAATGAAAATTGTGTCTATTGACGAAACCGTTTTTGTGAAATGTTGATTCATCCCCAAAAAGTACACAATCAAAAAAATCATTTTCATTATTAATGCTCTCTGTTGCCCATTCACAAAAAGCTATTCTTTTTTGAAAATCGTTTTCAAGAAGCTCCTGATGACGTTGGATATGGGATGGATGTACTTTATTTTTTAATAGTACCCTAAGTAGAATACTGAGTTCATTTTGTTCATTTAAAGTTCGTTTTTCTGATATGCTACATTACCTGTACGTTTGGATCTTTCCAACAGATTTACAAAAATTTCTTTACGAGGTTTTTGGCGAATAGGATATTTTTGCTTATAAATTCTAGTTGCCAACAAGCAATTTTCATCACTAGCCCCTAGCACTAAAATCATATCAGTCAATTTAGTTATAATTAACCCTTTTTAATATTTCATCTAAGAATCTCGCTAAACTGTTGTATTTAGGGATAGGGCAATATTTAACTCAAACGAACGTATAATTAGAGTACTTTTTAGTAGTGATATGAAATACAGGGTGTTACATTTAAAAAAATTGAGAAAATCATGTATCTGAGTTTTGACTCACCCTGTACACGTCTGTTGCGCTAGGAAAAAATTTTTATATTCCTATCATTAAAAATGATTTATTAAAAAATTTCGATGTTCGATTGTTTCTTTTGAAATATACAGAGGGTTGAACCTAGTATGTTTTTCATATAAAATTGGTTTAAACTTCCAAAATACCCAGTATAATCTCAAACTTGTTGGTATTTTCTTGAAGGGCAAAGTCAGGGGAAGCCAAATTTACAATTAAATACAGGGTGGTCCATTAAAAAAAAAACAGGTTTGATTAATTCTGAAGTTATGGATCACTCTGTATAATCAAAAATAATTTTGAGATGTGCAGATTAATATTATCTACAACTTTTGTAAATAACATTGTTTGATATTTTCTATAATAGAGGATATATAGAACTTCCACACACTATTGGGACACCCTGTATATGTTTACATTATTGGAGTTATAGAAATCTAGATAATCGCGAAAAACCGATGTTTGTGCCCTTTGACCTTTAATAACTTACGACTAAGACACGTTATTTTATAAGTCTTTTAAGACAACTTTTAGAACGCCAAAATGAAGGTATAATTTTCCAGCTTATTATATCTCATTCAAAGGTGAAACCCCTAATATGATTGGACTAATTTTTTTGACATTTTCCAACTGAAACACCTTTTGGGATGAAATGGCTTCAGTTGACTACCACCTCTATTTTGTAAATTAACATATCCAGAAAGAAAAAACCAAGCCTCATCTAAGATAAAAATTGTATTGAGGGTACCTTTATTGTATAGAATATTTTGGAACCATCAACAATATTCCACTCGTCTTGAATAATCCACTGGAAGACGTCAAGAAAACATTGCGGCATGTATGCATAACAGTATATGACTTTTTAAAATGAGTTTGCATGTGCTATAAGACAAATTTATTTGTTGTGCCACTACTAAATAATCAAATCAATAATAATAATAATAATAATAATAATAATAATTATTATTATTATTATTATTATTATTATTATTATTATTATTATTATTATTATTATTATTATTATTATTATTATTATTATTATTATTATTATTATTATTATTATTATTATTATTATTATTATTATTATTATTATTATTATTATTATTATTATTATTATTATTATTATTATTATTATTATTATTATTATTATTATTATTATTATTATTATTATTATTATTATTATTATTATTATTATTATTATTATTATTATTATTATTATTATTTTTCTTTCTTCTCCGATTTCGTTGTTTTTCGGGTATATTTCGTCTTCTTCCAAGAAACTGCCTGTTTACTCAGGTAGAGACGCTTCTGTTACAACTATGTTACTATTTTTTTTAATATGTGTGCTGTGCCTAATACTGTTGTTTTTTGTAGCTGGTATGTTGTTTTATGGTCAGCGTTACCAGGTATAGTCTTAAGAATATTTGTAAAGTTTTTATGAATTGTTCCTGTTGCTCCTATGATGACCGGTAATATTATAGTTTTTAAGCCCCACATCCTACTTAGTTCTATTTGTAGATCTCTATATTTCAGTCTCTTTTCTGCTTCTTTTTGAGCAACTGAATTGTCCGATGGTATTGCCACATCTATAATATAGCAGACTTTTTGACCTAGATCTTTGATTATTATATCTGGCTTATTGGCATTAATTGTTCTGTCTGTTTGTACTTGGGTGTCCCAGATTATTGTTATGTCATCTTTGGTTTCGACGCTTTTAGGAATATGGTCGTACCAATTTGTTTCCGTTATTATTTTGTAGTGCTGGCATATATTATAGTGTAAACTTGTACATACTTTATTGTGGCGGCTGATGTATTCTTTGCTGGCTAATATTGGACACCCTGTCATTATATGCCTTACGGTTTCGTCATATTGCTTGCAGATGCGACATTTTGGATCCATATCTGCTTTATGTATTCTTTTTTTTATATAGTTGGTAGTTATTGCTTGATCTTGGGCTGCGGTTTTTAGTGATTCGGTTTCTCCTTTGATGGATCCGTGCTTTAACCAGCTGAATGTTAGTTCTTTGTTAACATTTTCATTCTTCTTTTCTCTTGCATATTGCCCGTGCATTGCTTTGTTTGTGTACTGCTTTTCTCTCTTTTGTATGATTTGTTGTTTAATCTGTTTTTTCAGTATTTTAACATTTTCTGTCACTGTCTTTTTATTGTTTATATTTATTATTATTATTATTATTATTATTATTATTATTATTATTATTATTATTATTATTATTATTATTATTATTATTATTATTATTATTATTATTATTATTATTATTATTATTATTATTATTATTATTATTATTATTATTATTATTATTATTATTATTATTATTATTATTATTATTATTATTATTATTATTATTATTATTATTATTATTATTATTATTATTATTATTATTATTATTATTATTATTATTATTATTATTATTATTATTATTATTATTATTATTATTATTATTATTATTATTATTATTATTATTATTATTATTATTATTATTATTATTATTATTATTATTATTATTATTATTATTATTATTATTATTATTATTATTATTATTATTATTATTATTATTATTATTATTATTATTATTATTATTATTATTATTATTATTATTATTATTATTATTATTATTATTATTATTATTATTATTATTATTATTATTATTATTATTATTATTATTATTATTATTATTATTATTATTATTATTATTATTATTATTATTATTATTATTATTATTATTATTATTATTATTATTATTATTATTATTATTATTATTATTATTATTATTATTATTATTATTATTATTATTATTATTATTATTATTATTATTATTATTATTATTATTATTATTATTATTATTATTATTATTATTATTATTATTATTATTATTATTATTATTATTATTATTATTATTATTATTATTATTATTATTATTATTATTATTATTATTATTATTATTATTATTATTATTATTATTATTATTATTATTATTATTATTATTATTATTATTATTATTATTATTATTATTATTATTATTATTATTATTATTATTATTATTATTATTATTATTATTATTATTATTATTATTATTATTATTATTATTATTATTATTATTATTATTATTATTATTATTATTATTATTATTATTATTATTATTATTATTATTATTATTATTATTATTATTATTATTATTATTATTATTATTATTATTATTATTATTATTATTATTATTATTATTATTATTATTATTATTATTATTATTATTATTATTATTATTATTATTATTATTATTATTATTATTATTATTATTATTATTATTATTATTATTATTATTATTATTATTATTATTATTATTATATTATTATTATTATTATTATTATTATTATTATTAATATTATTATTATATTATTATTATTATTATTATTATAATTATAATAATAAATTTATTATTTACCAAAAGAAAAATCTGATTAAAGATATGTTTGAAAATAACAAACATAGGTAAATAAATGGTACAGTATTAGGTTCAAAAACCGATTCTTCCATACTGCACATTGAAAAACAAACTAAAATACAGATCTATAATGCTAGTGGAGCCCAAAATTAAATTTCTAATTTAATAATACATTAAAAAAAATCTTAAAAAAATGAATATTCATATTCGTTATTGCCAGTTCATTTGTTCTGCTAATAACCCTTTTTTTTATTTTCTGAAACATTCGATTGATACACTATAAAATGGTACATCCAGCAGATTTCCATAACAAGATATTTGATAAGAGAAGGATCTTTTAAATAATTCTTTATTATGAGCGGGAGTATCAATAATCTCTTCTTCTTAAATTTAAATTATGGATATCGGTTCGGAATTTAACTTTACTGTGCAAATATAATGGAATTTAAAAAAAAATTAATATAATTTACGACGGTTTGGCATATTCAATAATCCTGTTTTCGTTAATTTATGTGAGATCCGTTCTCTTTTCCTGATACCATAAATTTTGACACTTTTGAATACGGCGCATATCACAATTATCTAGGCAAGGGGCGTATACTACGTCACAGTGGTTGAAATGAGATAAAACCAGGGTTTCTCACAATGTTTTTTTAGTATCAGCAATTAGATAGATTATTTAATTAAAAATAAGCTTTAGAGACCCATAAGCTTTATGGATTCTATTAGTTATATCTTTTTTAAATCTCAAATTTGAATCCACATATAATCCTAAATTCTTGCAAACATCAGAAAATATTAAGCTTTCATTGTTTAACTTTAATGTTAGCTGATTGAGAGCTTGCCTTTTTTAGGCCTCATTTGCAAAAAGAATGGCCGATGATTTTTTTACACTTATTAAATTATACTTAGTTGAGGTATTTGTAAGTATAGAAAGGTCTTGATTAATTTTAACATTAATATCTAAAATGTCATTATTTTTAAAAGAATAATACAGCTCAGTATCATCTGCATATAGATAATACCAACATTTAAACAAGTATGTAAATTCTAAGTATAATTGGAATATAAATCCGGTCCTAAAA
Organism: Psylliodes chrysocephalus; assembly: GCA_927349885.1. NCBI lineage: Eukaryota > Metazoa > Arthropoda > Insecta > Coleoptera > Chrysomelidae > Psylliodes > Psylliodes chrysocephalus. The sequence continues at coordinate 54,191,655 of OV651815.1, read as the reverse complement.
TACTGCCTTGGGGAACATTTTGCTCTATCTCTTTAATTTAAAAAAAAAAATTGACCAAGTTTAACTTACAAAATGTAAAATTTCCAATAGAATCTGGTGATTTATAGAATCAAAGGCTCTAGAATAGTCAATTAAAATTATAATAACCAGCTCATTTTTATCAAGGGACGAAATTATATCATCAGTAACAGCAGCCAAGGCTGTTGCACAACTATAACCAGCTCTAAATGCTAAATGCAGACTGATGAGAAGGCAAAATAATATTTAAACGTATTCTTAATTTCTTTTCAATAACTCTTTCAAGAATCTTTGATAAAGTAGGCAGAATACTAATACCTCTTAGATGAGATAACTCTGACGGTTTAGCAATTTTAGGAAGTGGAGTTTCCATGACTTTGGAAAAATAAGAGTTTTTAATGCACATGTTTATAATATGCGTAATAAATTCAATGATAAACGGACTACAGAGAATAATAATTTGACTATTTAAACCAACGTGACCATAGGCCTTGGTCTTAATACTTTTAACAATTTCAATAATATCTGATACGGACTCAGGAAAATATGAGAAAAGAATTAACAGAGTCTTTTAAATTACCTTGATAAGAGTTTAAAATTTCATTATCTGGCTCTGGAGCTGTGATCAGTAGGATTTACAAAAAATTGATTTATACAATTTACATCAAATACAGTAGTGGACAATTATTCACAACTTGTTTAACTTAATTGTTTAAGCTCTTTCTATTTTTCTTTAATTTTACTATTACGTAATTTGAAGTCAAGATAGGCCCTTTTTTCCCTTTTAATAGCTGAAGAAGTATAATTTCGCAATTCTTTATATTAATCAAAATAAGCAAGCAATTTTGATTTTTTATATTTCTTGAGAGCAATATCTCTTAATTTCTGCATGAGTTTGATGTTTGGTGTAATCCAAGGTTCACGTTTGTAATTTGTATATATCTTTTTAATTTGTAAAGGAGTGTGCTTATTATTTACTAGTTGCATTATTGCATTATTCAAAAACTCAATTTTATTACCTATACATTCTATATCATACACTCTGCGCAAGTGTAAATTCTCTAATTCTAGCTGAAATTGGTTGTTTAAGTCTATAGATGTAAAATTACGAAATTGTACTAACGTTTTATCAGAGGGCCTTTTGTAAGGATATTTCCATAGATGCATATACTATCCAATGTCTACCTATCATTACATCAAAAATACAAGAATGATTAATATCAAAGTTTGTGTACCAATATGAATATAAGCGCGTTAGACTGCTACACCACCGACCCGATAAATATATGTATTTACATAAACAAATTGTATAATGAATAACTATCTCAACTTTTATGAAATATAGGGCGTTTAAAGAAATTAAGTTTAAGTTTTTACCGTAAAGAAAGATATTTAGAAAATTATGTATTTATTAAATTCACTATATCACTCTGTAGAATGAAAACTGTAAAATTATATTTAGCTTTTCTCAATAAATAATAAAGATCTACAAATTTCCTAGTGTATGGTACTTTATTCTGAAACATCCTGTATAAACATAATTTTATTAAATAACAACTAATTACATAAAATCTGCAATAATTAATGCAATATATGTGTTCATATTTATTAATGTTTTTTTACTGGCTATTTGAACTCAATTTTGTCTATATAGGTAAAGTATTACTTATTATTACATGTAAATATGAATAAGCGGTGATTGATTTGATTAATATTAGTTAAAAAAAGTGTGTCATCGTTAGATTCGAACTTGTATAAAGGAAGGAGAAGGTCATGTTAAACACTTGTAGAATTAAATTATTTTATCTTATTTTATAAATGGTAATTTATTAATAAACATATTTTTGTTTTTTGTGAAAATTCTCAGTTTCTATTGTTAGGATTTTACCTGCTGATTTATCAAAAAAAGAAGGTATGAAGTCCAATAAACAATGACCCAATTTTGATTTCTTGTATGTACAGAGTACAGGTATTCAGAGAGAAATAAAATTGTTAGTTTTATTTTTTCCTCAAAAACAGAGTAAGTAAAACAAAAGAAAAATTAAAAGTTGTACTTATAGTTTATAAAAAAAAAATATAAAAATTTCAAAGTCCTACCTGGCGATATTTTTTGTGCCGAAAACTAATCAAAAGTGCCCTGTGAGAACGCCGCTGGAATGGGGCAAGTTCAAAAATTTTGAAATTTTTTTTTATCAATAATAGAGTTCAAAATAAAGCTACATTTAATTTTTGTTTAACTATTCATTTGCCAGAGTTATTAATTTTTTAAAATTTATGACGTCACCGGGAATAGACCAATAGGAACTAGCCACACAACTTTGCCAGTTAGACGGTATACGAAATGTAATATACGTTCGTTTATGTGCACCGTCTTACTTTTAGACTTCTAAAATATCGTTAAACAAATATCTTTTAAATATAAAATATCAAATGTTTTTGAAAGTATTATTTATGTTTAAACTTTCACCATATGTTCTAAAAAACGACAACTAATAAAAAAGAAAATGGAAATGCGGCAGCACTGCATGTGTGATCTGTGAATCAAGAATTTTTGACCAAAAAAAAGGAAAATAAATATGCTTGGAATAACTAGGTAACCTAAAAAATACGTATAAAAATAAGAGAAACAAAAGTAAGGTTATGTTTTGAAGTTTCTATAAGCATTTAACACACTGTACGTACCTATAAAACAGTAGTTGTTATAAAATGCAACAATTATTAAAGGAGTAGCTAAATTAAAACATTAATAGAAACTAACCTATGCTTTTAATCAATATCGTAAAAGCCAGGACGCCAAAGCAACAAAACGTGTACACAAATGAAAATGGACGAACCGATGAACCTGCTCCCACAAACCATTCCCTACACTGAACAATAATACTACACATACGCATGAGTAGAAATGAAAAAAGACCGTACCACTAGTACGTCATCCTCCATCCGCCATCTAAAAATAGTTCCATGTGTATGGGGAATTTGTTATAAATATAACAGGTAATATAATTAAAAAAATATGGATGTAATGTAAATAAATATATCTATAAGCTTTTAATTTAAATAAACCTAAATATATACATATTATTTACTTCTGCCTACTAGTTCATCGTAAACAGGTATTATGCGTTTAAGGTGACTTATATTTAAACATAGAATAATATAGGTATATGAACTAGTATCGACAAACAGAAGCGTTTAATTTATCTGTTAAAAAACGTTAAGTATAAAAATGGTAGATGGTAAACGTTTAAAAAATCAACCAAGACGAAATTTAAACGGGAATTATAAACGAAGAAAACATATTGTAATATAATGTAAATTTATACGAATTTAATTTAAATAAACCTAAACGTATATTTAGGCCCACTGTATATAAATAGTTCATCGCAAACTAAAAATAGTCGTATATTGTTATCTATATTTAAACGTAGAAAAATTTACAATTATATACCATAGGATGTATATAAAAAACGTATAATATATGGTTTAAAACACGGTATGTATAATAATCGTAAACTGTAAACGTATACGGAATCAACCAATACCAAAATTAAACGAGTATTACGTATAAAATACGTTAGTTATTCTTATATGTGCTGCCTGGGTAGATGCATTTTTCATCTCTATTTAATAAACATACACCGGATCTTCAAGATGCAGCAGCAATTTCTGGCATTGCTCCCTTCAGTTAATTTAAAATGAGCCTACTATAAGTTCGAAGGTGTATGTCCTAAAACCTGCCTCGAAACCTTCTGAAAGTTTTAAATATAGTGAAATTTTGTCTGAATCGGAAGAAACATCTTTAATATCTGGTTCAGAGGGATTTAATAATGAGCAGGATCTTCAAAACCAATGAACTCTCAAAATTAAAAATAAACCGAAGGTATATTTAGGATTGCAAAATATTTATGAGAAGAAAAGTGTAGCTTACATAAACTTTTTACATTTCTGTGTAAACTAGTAGTATTTTTAACTTAAAAGAACTTATTTTGTAAGACTAAATACCAAATAATTTAATAAACTGTTTTTTTTTTTTGATAGATTTATGACGTTACAGAGATTATAATAATTGTATATAAACAAAAATGTGAAATCTGTGAAAATTTTATTTATTAACCTACTATTAAAAAATTAAAATACCTGAATATGATAAACCAAGTAAAAAACATTTTATTTAAAAATAATAAAAATATATACACAAGCCCTAACAATAATAGAGATGTCAAATCAAAATGTCCTCTACAGATTCATTATCAAATTCAACTTGTTATCGACTTCATTATTTACTTCAAATGTGGAAGAAACAATGCAAAATAATTTATGTTCATGTGTAATTATTCCGTTTACTGGGCACTGGGCACATATCTCCTTTTCTCAAGTTATTCATGGGAAATCGCATTATCTCCGTATACTTGCTTGGCAGATCTAAAAGTAATAAAATATTTAATATTGTGATGACTTTTTTAGTAATTTTAAGAGTACATTTTTATGAATTCCTATTTTTTTCAATGTTTATTACTTTTCTATGTTCCAAATTATTTCATAAAATATTATCGTAGATTTATTCATGTAAATACTAGACATGTGTATAATAGTTGGCAGAAAGAGTTTGTATATTTACAAAAAGTAGTCATTCATTCACAAAAATGTACTTATATTATAATTATTTACAAGACTTATAACAAGTAGGTAAGTCTCGACCAAATAAAAATAGTATTACAGTAAATACATGTGCACTACCCTTCTAAATAGTTTTAAATGTTATTTAGTTTTAATTTTTGAGGTAGGCAAATTGTATGAACTCGTTTTATACAATAACAAATTTGCTATTTCTCAGGTAATACATAAATGAAGGGTAAAGGTAAAATGTTTATTTTTGAAAAACTGTTACTGTTCGAAAACCCTAATGACCTAAATAAATATGTTTTTACTATAAGGTGTATTGCTCCATTAAACTGTAACTACTATTAAAATAAATTATAAATAACGTCTTACATACCTTTCTGTCTTTTATAAACTGAGTATTGTTAAAAAATGCAGTAATCATCTTCGTAATCATATCTTGGTTTACAATGGGTAAAACACTTGAATCAACTTTTATAAATACAGCTGACAAACTCATATTAATAATAAAATTAAACCAATTAGCAAAGATAGAAGAAATAAATGTAGAATTGAGAAAAAAAGTATACAAAACAAAAAACGAATGTTAGGTCAGGTGGTCTAGGTTGTGTCAATTTTAAATGTCACTTAGATGTGCGTTCACTTCGACATTCTGTGTGTCGGTTTCTTCGTTGGCTTATATCTGTATAAAAAAAAAAAACTTCGACACAAGCTGATTGGTCTATTCTCGATGACGTACACATTTCAAATTTAAAATTTAAATTGGTTTTAATTTAAAAACTTTTGGCTTTTTTAACAAACTGATTGTGTAGAATAACTTGTATATCGACTAACTGTTTCACATATAAACATGGCCCATTACTGAATCAACTGTAATATATCCGAAAGTCACTTAATGAATTGAAAATTTCATTAAAATCACTGTTTTACCGGTATCAAAAAAAACTTAAAAAAAAAACTTTAACACATTGTACGAACACCGAAAAGGACTATCCAAACTTGTCCAACCTGTCCAGATTAAATTTAACATTTCAAAAATGACACTTATAATATATCTTCCAAATTAAAATTTTCACATACAAATACTAGAAGAGAAAAAAGTTTTAAAATATTTAGCTAAATATTTCTCTAAAGAAAACTGGGGGTCAAATAGACATTGACCTCATTGAAAACTTTAAAAAATGAAAATAAGTAAATGCGGGAACTGCTTGCCCATAAGAAAATATTCTAAAAAGATACCTCACGAACAAATTTGTAATTACTACCTCGATCTAAATATTTTTATTTTTAGATATATGTCCAAAACACATTGAACATATACCCGATAAAGAGTCAACAGTGGAAGACCATCTGGAACCAATTCCTCAATTGTTTAATATTCTAGTAGAAGGTAGAGACCCAGTTATGCCCTGGACTACAGAGACTTATGAAAATTATTATACTACATCAATTGGTAATTTTTTTATACTACATCGATCATAAAAAATATTATTAAATCTTATATTTTATTTCTTTTGAAATTGTCAAGACGCTTACATTTTTAGGTGAGTTGGTTTCTACTAACTGTAGCATAATCTGGTGGGACCAATGCACTAGCTTCCAAAAGTGCAAAGATCAGTGTATATCTTTGGGTGCTACTAGTACTAGAATGTTTCACAATGGATGTTGTGAATGTATAGGGGATACCTGTATAAATTATGGTCGCAGTAAAAGTGCGTAAGTATAACTCCTTACTTTGACCTGCCTCTAATTCTTAAAATTTCCATAGCTCTTGACTATCCTGCAATAATTTTCTTATCTATTACACTTGACATATTTATAACTTTTTACTTGTTTATAAATATTGGCTTGTCTATAACTCTTGTTTCTCTTTAACTTAAGAATTTATAAACCCTCAATCAGTCGTAAATGCGGTAATCACTTTTCTCAGCATCTTATTATATTCTAATCCTAGTAATCTTTTAATTACACCAGATACAATTGATAATTCTCATACAATAATTTTTGATTATATATCGGAATATAATTATTGCTAAAGGAACTGAATAATAAAAAAGTGACATCCGATTATGATAATACTCCGAGCTTCCTCATCAAAGATTGCATAAACGTTCTAGCTAAACCATTGGTAGATATTATCTTTAATATAATTCTTATATCTAATTTTATATTTTTTATTATTTTATATAATCTTTTGTCAAAAATAGAGTGAGATATCAGCATTATCAGCAGGTCGGTTTTATGGAAAATAATCTACAGTTACATGTTTAATTTATCTTGCTTTACTTAATTTACTGCAGAAGTTCTCGACTCAGTAGATTAAATATGATTTGAACAGATTTAAAAATATATGAAGTCACTTTAGGTGTACCACGAGCATCCAAATTGGGACCACTATTATTCATCATATTTATTAATAATATTTCATTTATTTTGAATTATTTACATATTTTCTTTGCTGACGACTTAAAACTGTATAGTAAAATTTAAAAATCTGAAAATACTACTAATTACTGCTTGCTTTAGATATCCTCAACAGATTGTATCTATGGACAATTCCCTGCAGTTAAATATTTCCAAATAAAAAAGATTCCATTTCGCGTCAAAATTATTCTTATTTATTCTATCAATAATGATATTCTTAAAATGTATTTAAAGATTTTGATGTTAAATTTTACTTTTAGTGAGCATATTGAAAATATGCCGATACGTCTTCAGCCCTGGGATATTACGTACGTAATTGTTCTGGTGTTGCTTATGTTAAAACGTTTAAATTGTTATACGTTATATTTGTTAAAGGTAAATTGGAATATTTTGGTCTAACTTCATCACCTTCCTATGAAAATTCCATAAAAACTATAGAACGGATTCAAAAACAAATGCCTGAAATACATTTATTTTAAATGGTATGGACATTATCTTACGAAATAAATCAAACACGCATATTTATTTAATGAGTATGATATGGAAATTATAATTGACAGGTTCAACTGTATCTCCCTCTCTTTTTTTTGTATAAATTAGCCAATAACAAAATTATTGTTGGTTTAGTTTAAGTTAATTTAATATATCTATATCTAGAATTGAACCACTTATACTCTTTTTTTATAATTCATTATAAATATGTTATAAATATGTTATAAATATGTTATAAATATGTTATTAATATGTTATAAATATGTTATAAATATGTTATAAATATGTTATAAATATGTTATAAATATGTTATAAATATGTTATAAATATGTTATAAATATGTTATAAATATGTTATAAATATGTTATAAATATGTTATAAATATGTTTTAAATATGTTATGTTATAAATATGTTTAACATGCATATTTGGCAGTGGGAAATACTCGATTTAATATTCGACTTATCGTGTGTCTAAGTAAACGCAATAAGGTTAAACCTTCTAAATTACCGATATAAACTTCTAAAGCTATCATTTATTGAATACTGACGGTATTTGTTGACAACATTTTTTGTCTTGCGCATCCCTGTTTTTATTATTTAATTTTTATTATCAGTAGATAGAAGTATGGGAATTTATTCGTAGTACCTAAGTTGTACAATAATTGACTACTTATCCTGCATTAATTGCTGTATTTTTGGCACAAACTAGTTTAACTCTTAATTTTATATGTTCACCAATGTATCGTTACGAATGTGCTTATAAGTTTAGCCGCTTACCTCGAGAGAATTTATTGACGAGCCAATGGCAACAAGTCCATTTACAAATTATTTTAATTAATTAATCATTAATATTGTAAAAATAATCTTATCAAGTGGTTTTATTATTATGTTCCGGAGATTTTTTTGCAAGCATATTTTTTCTACTCTCTTATTTGGCCGAATAATTTAAGAAACCTATTAGATATTTGTAAACATAAGCAGATATAGGAACACTTTACTGTAACGGTAAGTTCATTTGTTCCTGGTACGCTTCCGGAAACTAACGGAAAGGGCAATGAATAAAATATATTTTAAATATGTTTATGGAGATAATTGTTTATTTTTCTTTAGGTATAAGAATAGTGTTCTTGACTATTTTTTTGTGATACTGATTTTTATTGTAAAACAACAGTGTATTTACATCATTTTCTTGTAATTTCTGTGCATTAAGGATAAGTTATCATATTTGTTTTCGTAATAACTGAGATTCATATCAGGTTAATAATTGTAACTGCCCATTTTGATCGTTGTTTTAACGTCTAAAATTTTATTATTTACCTCTTAAATTTGTTTCACTTTAAATTCTATACTTACTGTATTTGGCCTTTTTCCTCTAGTAGTGTAGTAATCGTCTTATTAATTAATTGATAATTTATATACCCACGTTGTGATAATGTTAAAGAAAATCAGGATTCGATACAAAGTTTGATAAATAAAACCAGACCAATTTATGTTTCAACTCTTTTATTTTTCATATTTTAAATGTGATGCAATAATTAGCAAGATATATTACCACGTTCATTATCAGTCAAGATATATTTTATTTAGCTTAATGATCAACGAAGTCAAAGAACAGCGTCAATTCACCAGTTGGATATCTACTGTGTTTATGTTTATATTCTTATTTAGCTTGATGACCAACGGAGTTAACAAACAGCGTCAAATCGCCAATTGGTTAACTACTGTGTTGATGTTTATATTTTTATTTAGCTTGATTTTACACAGATTGTACCCTCTTAGGTAATTATTTCAATGAGTATAGAGGTGATAACCAACGGAGGTAAAGAACAACGTCAATTCGTCTGTTGGTTACCTTACTGTATTTATTTCACATATACTAAGTATCTAGTAGAATGGGTGGCTTAGTATAAGGTGCCATCCTTGAGCTAATGAACAGTGTCCATTCATCAGTTGGTTCACTGTTAAATTTTACTATCTTGGTTTGTTTAATTGATCCAAGATAATATATCCCTGTATATTTCTAAAATAATGATTTTTATAATTTCTATTGAAATGACTCAAATTCACACGTCGAAAAACAGATGTCTAACCAAACTATCTTTCTGGCTGAATTCCCGAAGACCATGGTACTGGGTACATTGACAATATTTTTAAGCAAATGTCAGGCTCTTATTCAAACGACCCCCGGTTGTATCTCAAAGAAAGTTACATAAATCTTTTGACTCACCATAGAAAATACAGACATTAGAATCGTCTATACTAGATAATATATACTAATTGTATCTAGCGTTGTAACATCGTCCATTTAGGTACGTCTCAGCGTTTAGAGTCACCTTGCATATATACGCCTAGCGTGGAAGGTATTTATTTAGATACTACGTCGGGACAGATATACGCTAGGTGCTAAGTGACAAAGGGTGTCGACAAGGGTACTATGAAGGGAATATTTAGGCAAACGTCGAGAAGTAGAGCGGTAGGACTTTGAAGTTTTCGGGGGATAAGAGGTATTGTAGGATAGACGTCGTGTAGTACAAAGAGCGTTTTAGGAAAGGTACTACTGATGTTGAAATATAATTGAATATAAATAATAAAATTAATGCTTGAATATAAAATAATAAAATGAATTCTATATAAAATCATAATGAATGCTTCTCGAGCTCCTTGGGTTTGGGTCTTTATATCCGTTTTAATGGTTTTTTGTGACCTCAGTTTTTTCGTAGCTTCGGTGGGAACGAATTTTGGTAGAAAAAGGGGTGGCAGATTTATTATTTGCCTTGAGAACTTCTCAGAATTTTGTATTGAAATATTGTCGAAAATCGTTCTTATTATTAAAACTAGAAAGATTAGTGGGTTAAGTGTTTTAGTGATTATAACTTCGTGAAAATAAATATGTTTATGGAGGTGTTTGGATCTGATTCTAATGGGATAACTTTTTATCTTTTCTGTAATATTAGAGACACCGCTGATAGAAATATTACTTTTATTTATTACGCATCATAGATAGGATTTATCTAAAAGATTTTTCATTAAATGTAAGAATTTAAATTTAATAAGAATGCAAATTTTCTTAAATAAAATGAAATTAATAAATTATGAAGGTACCTGGGTGAGGTAGAGGGAGACTGTCCTAAAATGACATACCCAAACTGTTTTAACCAAAAAGTCCAACAAAAAAATTAAATAAATACACATACTTTCGGCATCTGTTTTATTGAAATGTTTAACATTATCTATTAAGTTTTAAGGGTGTACAAAAATTATTTTCTAGAAAAAATACCCTTTTTTACAAAAAAGTCACTTTTGAATAATTATAAAATATGTTGGATAAAATGACATACCCTATCTAAATGTAATTTGTTTTGAATAAACTCAACATAAAAATATTTTTATTTTATTAACAATAGAAAACATACAATGAAAGCCTTTTAGCCTTGAGGTGAAAATACCAAATGACATTTAGACGATTTTGATTGATTTTAATTTTGACAAATGTCACATAAGAACTGCTTGGCTCTTTTGTTTATACCCGCACAATCTATATGATCCCACTTTTTGCATTTTTGACATCTGATCCAATCTTTTATAGATCTTGAAAGGCTATATAGCTCATTGCAATAAATACATGAAGCATCATCTTCTTCCATTTCTTCTATAAAATCCCTTCACTGTCACTTTTTTCATTTACATTCTTTCTTCTTTCTGTCTCAATTTTATTCTCGTACTTCGACTTAATTTCTTCCATTTGTGGAGTGCTCGTTAACTCGCCAGACACCTGTGTTTTTCTCTTGACCTCATCATTTTTTTTATTCGTCTCTGGAAATCGTAGTTTCAATGATTGGGCTTCTTTGGATAGATGGGCCTGCAGTTTCATCATGATTAGTATCTGCCGTGAAGTGAGGATGGACAGTTACCAAACTGGGCATAAACATGTAATCTGGGTTAAATGGGAATATGCCAGAACAAGCTATTGCAGTGGTTGCTGCCTTACCATAGCCTACAGAAAAAATCTTTACTATCTGAAATGGCCCTACCACACGACCAGGATTAGTTTTCATCCGTCGGTCAACTTCTTGGTTGTAGTAGGTGTCTAGTGGGCCAAAAAATGTTACATCTAATGGTTGAATTTCGTGTGTGCAATAGGGAGGAAAACAAATTAAAGTTATGCTTTTCTCCTTTGCATATTTTAGGCCGGATAGTATTTATGGCTGCTGTGACCATCTTACATTAGCAATACTCTAATTTCCAATGAAGCATGAGTACTCTTTGCAAAATTTTTTAGTCAAAGTATGAATAGCTCGCCAGTTATCCACCCATTTTCTTAGCAAAGGCAAAGTAGGAGCATTCCTACAGGAGCATCATCCACAAGTTCTGTCTTATGTTTCTTTCTTGCAAAAATTAATGCAGGGATCCTGCTGCATTCATGCAACATATAACGGTGGTATGGCTACCACGTTCGGTGCTGGTTATACATTCCTCATGTTTTTTGCCTTTAGTGGAAAATATTTTAGGTAGTTTTTAGACTGATGAGAGGCCAGATTCGTCGATATTATATATGTTATAGGGTTCTAAATTATATTTTTTTATGACTTGTTCCAGACGTTGAGAAAGCTAGTCACTTGAGGTCTGTTAAAGGCTTGTGCCCTGGCTGCAGAGGTAGATTCTGGTTTTCTTAAACTAATTTCTGGATGACGCATACAAAATCTCTAAGCCATTCAAAACCAGCCATTTTTTCATCTTTACAAAACAGATGTGGTAAGTTATTTGCTTCGACGAACTCAAAAGCCAGTTTCTTTAGTTTGGTTACAGTATGTCCAAACAACATATGCTCCCGCGACTTAATATGTTCAATCAGTTTATTTTCCATTTCCATTGGAAAAGATGTAGAAAAACGTCCAAGGCCTTTTTTAATACCTTTTGCTTCTTTGTTTTTATTCTGAGCTCACTTTCTTGACGTAGCTTGTGAAACATTAAATTGTTTTGAAGCTGTAAGCCACCCCATATCGCCCCTTTGCACTGCATCGACAGCTGGACCTCACAGAAACGTCACTCCAGGATTGCCGATCGCTCTTCCTTTTGTATTTTCCCACCATTCTGAAATGAAGAGAAATTTCACAATATTATACCTAGGTACAAATTACTGGGATAAAATGACATACCTATGTCGTTTTATAATGAATGGGGGTTATATCATTTTAAACGACAAACACATTAATAAGAAATTAGTCAATTTAAAAATATAGGTACATTTTATTGAAAAACTGCACACTAAAATAATAATTATATTCACTGTGGAACGGCACTTTTAAATAGTTCAACCGAAAAACGTTATTTCTTAAAGTTTTAAACACATATTATTATAGTTCGTTTAAAAATCAGAAAACACACAAATCATTACTTAAGCCGCAAATAAGCGAATTCGTTGATGACATTTTATGAGTTACTTGCAAGTTACTCTAATGTTCCATAGATGGTGTCAACAGTCCTTGAAAGTTCGTTGGGAAATTTAAAAGCCGCCTATGTCATTTTAGGACAGTCTCCCTACATAATTATGATTTATTTTTTAATATACCTTTGTTTTTTAAAAACGACATTGATCTGATTTCTTCAAAAACAGTTATGCAAATAACAAACGCCTAAGACAGTCCTAACCATAATTTAAGACCAATATTATTGTAATACTGTCAATATAAACACCAGCTAAAAGGGTGTAAGCACCTTTCAATATTAAAGAATAGGCGTAAGAAACAACATAATAAACAATCAAAATTGCTTAAAGCACATCCAGGATTAAGCATTTGATCTTAAGAATGTAATCACTGAAAGAAAAGTTTAAGCGGCTTTTTGTCTTTTATGCCTTCTTCTCAGAACACCATCGATATATTAATACCGTTGTAATGAACTTAAATATCAATAATTCATTATTTTTGGCACATTTTAATACAGTTTTTTATACCCTTTCTTATATTTATATTGTTTTTTTTTTTGCTTTTTAAATAATATTCTTTCCTATTTGGTGATGCTGTTGAAGATAAATGCATTATTTAAAATTACTGCCTATACTTAACATGTCTATAACTTGTCTTTCCTACGAACAGAGACAGCATTAATGTGCATTATTATTCCTAGGTTAGATACTTTTTAAATATAACACACTTTTATTTCTTCCAGATGTAAACATTGTCCTTTTACCGGACAGAGTGACGAATATCCTTTGAGTCCAGATGAAAACGATTTTGACTTAGATTATGGAGAAGATTCGGACTTCGATGAAACTCAGTAGCATGGAGAAAAATAGACAACAATTTCACAAAATAATTTATTAATAATAATTTTGTTATATATACATAGATGTAATAAACCTGGACATGTTTTCATTATTGGGCTCAATGTTACAATAGCAATTTGTATATTAATAAATTTAATTAAATAATAATATATTGAATTGGAAAATAGTCAATTTAGTGTAATAGAAGTTTTTTCTTTTTCATCAGCTTTCAAAATATGTAAGGTTCGAACTTCTAATCTTCGTCAAACACCGTTAAATTTGCGAAAAAATATATTAGAAAACAAAAATTATTTTCAAATTGTGGCATTTAATATTTTGAACTTTATATTAAATAAAATTACCTTAATATATCATTGTAAACCTCTTGTGGTGTCTTTAGGATAGTAAAACCCTCAAGTGTAAAATATTCAATTTCAATGAAAAACCTTTTTTTTTATATTGGATTTAGCTTTGGATAAAAGAGTATTCTTAAACATTAAAATGGTCCCCATAACACATACCATTAAAATTAAATTGTGTTAAACTAGGGTCTACATGTCTTACTGAACTGTCATTTACCTATGATGTCTCTTAAGTGGACAGAGGTAAATGGGCCCTTTAGTTCATTAAAGAATAAGTACCAAGGACATGGTCCAATGATTTGGCGTTGTGTTTACAAAAACAATTGGACACTTAGTCAAATAAAAAAGGACTCCTTATTAATTTTTAATACGACTTTTTGACAAGTTACATTCTTCTTAACTAATAAGGTTTACCTACCTAAACTGCTACTATCTTCATATATACGTGAAATATACCTAAGAAGGATCTATGTATATTTAATTTAAATCTATGGTTTAATCTAAGTTCTATACAAAAAGTGCTATAATACAAACATTATGTGGGTTTATTACATACTTGATCGGATAGGTGTTGAGTAATAATTTTATTTTATTTAGTGTAAGTACCTATCGATTTATTACGTTTAAATATAAAAATACAAATACTTTTCAAAAAGTTTTCAATAGACAAAATACTACATTAAATATAATAAACAAATTGCTATTGTTTAAATAAAAACATGTCATTTTATTATTGAAATTGTAATTGACATTTTCCTAGTTAATGGAACTTATATTATACTTAGTGTTTTTGTTCAAATCTAGAGTAAAAAATTAATACATACATAAGTATTATAATGATTACCTTCTCGAAAAAATCTTTATATAATTTCTTAATTTAATTCGTTAGTAACTCTAACATGTACCTTTTATTCTTGTCAGGGGTGGCACGTTTATTTAAAAGAATTATGATTTAATAAAATATATTTATTATTCGAATTATTTAGTAAATACATTTTTAAATGCGCTACCCCTGATTATTGTATTAGTTCTGTTATTTACAAATTATTAATATATTTTAATATTGTAATACCAAAACTGGAAATACTAATTTAAATTTAGTGTAATTTACAAGAGAAAAATGGTGAAAATATTAATAAAATTGTAATTTTAATTATTAATGTGCTTAATGGTTATCTTTTAGAAAATTTATTGATAGTCAACAAATTATCAAGGGAGTATTATGCCGGTTAATTTATAGTAAGATGAATATTTAAGGGTAATATACCAAGACCTTGATAGTCAGCTATTTTTGTTTTAATATCAATTTGATGAGACATAATTTTAGGCATTAATAATCTGATAAGAGCCCGAGAGCTTCAGCTCGAGTGCTTTAATTAACTGATTATTAATGCCAAAATTATGTAGAATCAAATTGTAAAATATTCGAGAAATTTAGCAATAATAAAAATAGCAGAATATTAATCAAGGTCGTGTTATATTTGGAACGACTATTTCTCTAGATATATATATATAAAATTTACTCAAATTAAATATTTTCTTCTTTGTTCTATTTTAACAGCAATAATAATTATTATTGTTCTTTACATTAATGGACCGGAAGATGGTGCCTCATATATAACCTAATAAGTTAAAAAAAAAATTTAATTGTCTGACTTAATTTTTGGTTTTCATCTCAAACCTGGGGCATTCGGGAACTATAAACTGTCAAATTTTAAAGAGGTCCAATATTTACGTAAAAAAGTATAACTATGAAGACGATAAGGAGGCGAATCGGCATGCTCAAAATAAGGTCACAAAAATTACACGTCAATTGAAATTTTATAATTAACGGCATGGGCGCTGGTACGGTTTACGTAGTTCAAAATACATGGCTTCTTATGGGAATTATACATAATTTTGTCAAAAAAATAAAAATAAACTTGTTTATAGCTAAATAAAGCACAGAACATACTGTTGTATTTATTTCTAAATAAGTCTTACATATTTTAATTGATACATTATTTACTATTTATTCCTATTTAAGTAAAATGCAAATTATTGATGATGAAATTTAATGGGTAGGGCTAATTATTTTTTAATTAAAGCTAAATAAGCCTGAGGGCATACGGTTTAAATGAAAATATTTAGTCGGGTATTTTACAAAATTTTATGAAAATAATAAAAATCAAATTGTTTATTGCTAACTAAAGTACAGAAAATACTGTTGGTATTAATTATAAATGAGTCTTTATGTTAAACATTATTTACTATTCATTATTTAATTTTATCTCAATAAAATGAAAATTAGGTATGACCAAATTTGAAAAGGTTTGTTAAATGGTGAAATTTGGTAAGAACAGTTTTGGGGTAATTTTGTATTCGACAACTACAATTTCATCATCCTGGTGAATAGTTTCTTCAGCAATAGGTTCTAGTATTTTCTTCCTTTTTTTTATTCTAACAAATTCAGTTCGGTTCAATGGTGGTTTCGTCTTTTTCTAATACTGGACAAGTATGAAGCGAGATTCGGGAATATACATGGTATTGCTTCGTTCCTTAATCTCGGCCTTTCCTTTTTTATTTTGTTAACAGTCCCATTAGTTAAAATAGTCTCTTTAAATTTTAAAATATCATCTTCTAAAAAGTGTAGTTCTCATAACTAGACAGTAAGTACTTTATCAGCCCTAGGAATCACATGCTGACATAGTTCTAAACGTTCAGGATCCTATAAAAAATATTTGCAATGACTAAATTGGAGTTCAATAAAGAAAAATAACAGTAGTAACTCTTGATCTAACATCAAAAAATATAAAAGAAGCAAATTTTCTTTTCTAGTAAGTTAAATTTAATGTGTAAATATTGTTGTTTGTAAGTCAGGATTTCTGACTTTATTATTTTTTATTATAGAATTTTGTAATTAAATAAACTACACTCCGTAAGATACGGGTTGTGACTATTTTACAATAAATATATATTATTAAGAAATAAATACATTTATTTTACTTACACTAGGAGCTTTAAAAAGACTTGGATTTTTATCTCCTTGTATTTTCTTTAATTTTATACCGGATTTATATCCCGTTTTTCAACCCGCAACGAAGCAAATCCTGCTTTGCCGTTTTTTTGTTACTCATTGTTACTTGTAGTCAGGTTCTTTATTTTAGCTTATTTTTATTCTTTTCACTAAATTTTACAAAAATCACTTTAATTCCCATTGACTTGCATAGAAAATAGACGTCGTTATTTTGCCACCCGCCAACTACAGTAGTTTTTTGGAACTCCATAAAAATAGGGACGGAAATTTGAAATTTGACCAAGGCCGATTCGCCTACTTATCTCTAGTCTTCATAAGTATAACAAAAATCACCGGATATTGTACGAAATAGGACACCTCGTCAAAAACAGTATGTTAGGACAAAATATAATGGATATTTCTGACAGTAACCCATTTGAAAAAAAGACAGAAATTTACGTCATAAGATTTAAGGATTACTATTACATAATTAACAAAGAGAGCGGCGTCCAGCTGCACAGCGAACTTTGAAAAACACAGTTGTCAAATTTAAAAAATAAAATTCCCTATTGTAATTTATTATTAACCGACTGCCCTTTAAATGAATAAGAATACATCCAAAAAAAAAAACAATATTGTTAAAATAAAAGCACAAGTGACCAATTCGTTTATCTAGATATAAACCCTTTGCGCGATGAGTACCACTTGATTTATATCCACAAAAGTCGTTAACAATTGAAGCCCTTAGGGCCGATTCCACCGTTGTGTTAAACGGAAATTAAAATGACATTGTTAATGTAAAAATGTCATTTTAAACTTCGTTTAACACAACGATGGAATCGGTCCTTAGTGTAAAAAGGATGCAAGCCACAATTTGTCGTGAAGTGACTGTTTTAGCTCAAAACATCTGTTAACAAGGATATTACTAGCCACATACAAATTATTTTACCACTAATCCAAAAGATGTGCTGTTTTTCGTAATATTCATATTTAAATAATTTTTTTATTTATATTTGACAGAATTAAAACATTTAAAACTCAATTTCTCAAAACTTACTTAATGTGGCATGTAATCAACCTTATTACGCCACGGTCTTCAATTATTTCAATATTAAAAATATTTTTTAATCCGGGCCCGACTTTTCCGTCGAACCTAACAAAGATAGCACCATTCCGTCTTGCTTGGTTCTCGACCGCCAAATCAAAGGCGCCGACACGGAGTTGTGGAGCTGTATTGTATAAGCTGTGCTGTTACTTTATTGGCTGATAGTTAATTTTTATTCATTGTTTACCTAACCGAAATTTTATTCCATAAATGATACAGGAGAGTATTTGATTTTACGCAGCGTTTTCGTTTATGTTTTATTGGTGTTTTTTTTTTTTAATAACAATACTTTTATTAAAATAGAATATCTTCTAACATATAAGCCGCCGTGTATATTTTGAAGCTTAGAGGTACACATATTTTAATATTACATTTCCCATAAATAAATTATTTATTTTATTTTTGTATTTATAATCACTTTTTACAAGTAGGCTTGTGTCAAATAATATCATTTATTTTATGTACATTATTTTAAGTGTACGTTTCTAATGGTATGAAAAAAAGTATTTTTAGTAAGCAACATGGAAAGTTGCCAATTACAGTTAAACATAAACATGCGAGAAATAATCTTCGACAAGAAGAAGAAGAAGAAGAGATACTATAGATAATCTTTCTATCAGTGTAAGAAGAATTAGTAATCAGTTAGCAGTACTGGAAAAATTTGCATCCATTTCATGTACAGCGACTTGAACATGCAGAGGACGTACCCTGCTTATCTTTTTGTAGATGGACTTTGGCCCACAGAAAGACAATATCGATAATTTTATTTACTGATGAATCCCAATTTACACGTGATGGGACCAATTAGGAATAGTCATATTTGGGCAACTGAAAATCCTCACATTGTACCAAAAAAATATTCCCAATATAGATTTTCTATAAATGTATGGCGTGGTATTTATAAAAATCATTTAATAGGCCTTCATGTTTTTGAAGGCAGATTAACAGCTGAAGTTTATTAAAATTTCCTTAGAGATATCCTGCCAAATGTATTAGAAGAGATTAATACCAGAGGAATATAGTTTCAGCGGTTGTAGTATGTTTCGCCCTTGGCGTTTAGCCCCACTGTTTTGCCTCCGCCGTTTCGTCCCCAAGAATTTTAGTAAATAAAAATAATGCCATTTACTTTAAAATAAGATTGTTTATTATTATTTTTAATATGCCAAATTATTGGCAATACCTAACAAATAATCCTACTACAACTTTCTACAATATTTTTAATTCTTGTAGCAAGTACAGCATCTTTTTGGTTGTATACCTGACAATATTTGGATAATAATTGAAAAATAAAAATAAAGCCATTTATATTAAAAAGATGTTTTATTAAAACTCAAAATTATTGGCAATGCCTAACAGATAATCCATACTATCTATCCTACTATAACTAACTATAATATTTTTAATTCGGCATATTTTTGGTTAATTTTTGATATTACACCTAATAATAATTGGGAAATTTCATATCTTTGTAGCGATTGTAATTTTCTTAATCCATTTATATATTTGAAAATACATTATAGCACAAATAATATTCATCTAAGTGCATATTATCAGATTGGTAAAACAATTTTTTATCTAAAGGTAAAATGACCATCAATAGATGCCGTTTAAAAAACCAAGAATGTAGTATAAAACAAGTGTAATTTCGAAATTATGTCCTGTATGTTCCATATTTGATCCATAAGGCTTGATAAATGGGATATAGCTAATTTTATCAAAGGTCTTGAATTTATTAACTAACGCAAAAAATAGAAAATAGTAATGACTGATAATATTCAGTGCGGGCTTCACATCTGTATTTATACCACTATATCTGAGGGGGGTTCAATTTTTATAAAATTCATATAATAATAAATTAAAATATTTTTTACCTGAGGGCTTATTAGGATTATTTTTAATATTTTGGCATGCTTAAATATTAACGGGGGCGAAACGGTCGGGGACCAATCAGTACTGGGGAGGAAACGGCTGGGGCGGAACAACGAGGGCGAATCGGCAGGGCCGAAACGTCACCATCCCGGTTTTAACGCGATGGTACTGGACCTCATTTTCAAATACTGATCAGAGACCATTTAAATCATCGTTTTCCAAATCGATGGATAGGTCGGGGCGGTCCCGTCAATTGGACACCAAGATCTCCAAATATAACATCTATAGATTATTTTTTATGGGGCTACCTTAAATCAGAGATGTACAACGAAGAAATGAATACCCGAGCACAGTTATTGGAAAAAATTAACAATGTTTGTAACAACATTAGAAATAAACTGGAAATAATTGACAGATTAGTGAAAAACCTGTTAAAACATTCGCAGAGGTGTATTGACGTTTACCCGTGTTCATTTTGAAAATCTACTTTAGTTTTAATTAATTATTAGATTCTGTTAGTTTTTTCTGTTACTTTATCAAATAAAGTGAGCCCGGTCCTGTGTAGATGTTCAATTTCTTATTGGAAAATGCAGTAGTTATAGTACGGGGATCCGGCTGCGAAATCAGTACATTCATAATGTAGTTGATCGAAATCTAATTTCGACGTACTTTTATAGCAAGGAGAATCCACTTTTCAGTAGGTGCCAATTAAAAATTGCCCGCTAGTATTTTTAATTAAAATAATATTAATTGAGTTTTCGGGAAACATTTCGTTTACATCTTACGGAAATAAATCCTACTCCACTTCACAATAATGTAATTGAAAACTTTAAAAATGCACAGTTGCTGTTGATCGCTTAGCCGCAATCTCGTCGCAGCCAGGTGTAAACAGGTATAACAATTTTTTAAACGATGCATTACTAAATTGGAGCACGTTGTTCTTTTTACTACACAAAAAAGACGTGGTTATTTTTTAAATTTTATCTTTACATAAATAAAAGTAATATTATTTCAATATTAATAAAACAACAACTATTAAACTAATTATGTGTATTACGAGCTCCAAAACTGTGAGGTTAGGATAATAATAAACACCTCAGCTCAGCTGCTTAGTTGAGAACCCTATCTATCGAGACATGCGCAATAGTTTAAAAAGCGCGTACATCCGGCATTTAACATCTTTGTCGGACAAGTAGCATTACCCGCTCACTCTCTGTCACTTTATTTACAATGCCTAGCATCTTTAACGGCAGGATACTTTTATTTGCGGTTTTTTTTTATAGGCAGCTTTATTACATTAAGCACAGAAAAAAATTAGCTATAATATGGCACAATTGGAATGAATATACGTCATGAACGAAAAAATTAGACAAAGTTATTCGCTCCGTGCGCGACAGCAGCGCCAATTTGTTTTGGTATTAAAGGAGTATTTCTGCCTATACTGACAAATACAATTTTTAATAGAATTCGTAAATAAAAAGTATATATGTTAGTTTTAATAAAAGTATATGGATTTATAAAACAATTAAAACATTAATTTATTATTATTATATATTTTTCACGCTTAAATTGAAGAAAATTATGTATAATCATTAAAAATCAATAATAAAATATAGGCAGGCAACAGTATTTACTGGAAAATGTATGAGAAGTTGCCTAAGTCTAATAAGTTGTCATTGAAGAAACCATTTATAATAGCGTGACGTTAAAATGTATAAAAAGGATCGCTACTTATATTTTCATTTTTGTTCTAAAGAAAACATAGAATGAATGATTAAAACTGGTTTCCGATCAGTAAGTCACAAAATTGCATACCAGCCAAATATTATAATCAAAGGCAGAAATCTTGAAATCTAGTCCTTGCTGAATGAACATTTAAGAATAAAGGGATATTAAAGAACATCGTAAAATGATAATTTATTGTTTATTTAAAAACTTTCTAGTTTCTGATGTCTACTATTTCCAGCATTACTGTTATTATCACAAAAATAAAGGTAATTTTTCTTCTTATTGTACACCTATCCATTTATTTCTTTGATTAATTTTCCACTTTGTTAGTGAAATTTGTTATATAAGTTTCACTGTTTTTTTTTGCTAGTATTTGTACAATTTTTAACACAGCAACTCCGGTTGCTTATTGTGTTGTTTTTACCTAATTTTTTGAAAAAAAGTAAAATGTATACGTGTATTTGATATGCCAAAATTACAAAATATCCCCCTAAAATGCACGAATTATCCGCAGCTAGCGCTAGTATCGCTTTTGCTTCCCTTTCCATGACTTCGCACGGAGCGAATACCTGTTTACACCTGGCTACCTTTTTAAAGATTTCAATTACATTGTTGTGAAGTGGAGTAGGATTTATTTCCGTAAGATGTAAACGAAATGTTTCCCAAA
Source organism: Psylliodes chrysocephalus (assembly GCA_927349885.1). Lineage (NCBI taxonomy): Eukaryota > Metazoa > Arthropoda > Insecta > Coleoptera > Chrysomelidae > Psylliodes > Psylliodes chrysocephalus. The sequence continues at coordinate 54,169,109 of OV651815.1, read as the reverse complement.
AACTTAATTAATATTGATTTAATTAAAAATACTAGCGGGCAATTTTTAATTGGCACCTACTGAAAAGTGGATTCTCCTTGCTATGAAAGTACGTCGAAATTAGATTTCGATCAACTACATTATATGAATGTACTAATTTTGCAGCCGGATCTTAGACTATTAAAAATAAATGAAGATGGTACCTAATTTGTGTAGAGTTTTACAGAGTAAAATATTTGATTTCAATTTTGTAAATACTGATTTATAATATTGTAGTCGCCATTATAAAAATTTACTGTAAGAAAATCAAGATAGTGCCATTAAATATTATTACATTATTTTATTAATTGATCCACGTACTATTTAAATGTGCAGTAACATTTATTAAAATCCGATATATAGAGTGATATTCTAGCTAAGAAAAGCAATATAATAAAAAAACAAAATGGCCGACTTTAGTTTTGGCAAAAAATCATAAAACACCTTATATCTCAGAATGACGCTGCCAACAAACCTGTTGCCAAATTTTATTTATGTAAAAGAAATTTAGAAGATACTTCACATAGCAATTTCTATTACATTGTATAGAAAAATATAGCAGTTATGAAAAAAACTTTAACCAAAAATCAGATCAAATCAAAGAGAGTTCCGTATGAAAAACTACATAATATTTTTCAGTCATTGCTTATGCTTACTCAGGATTACACACTTTGCTGGTTGTTTAATTTGCCGGGTTGTCTTCCCTAGAATTTGGTAAATTTACATTTTGAAAGACAGTTTATCATTATTTTGGTAATTTTTAAGAAAATTCCATGACTTTCGTAGAAAGTACGGTAATTTTAGCCAAATGTGTACACGGAATTCTGTATAAATTTATCCCACAATTTTATGCATCATATCTATCTCGATCCAGAATCAAAAAGTTACCTATTTTTAACCACTAAACATTTTATTTCATTATTTTCGGGTATTACACTCTTGTGATATAATTGTATTATTATTACGCCACGTATCATCTAAATTTATAAAATCTATTATCAAAGAAAACCATTAGAAACTAAAAATTGGAAAATAGTAGTTTGTGCAAAAAGAGTGGATATGAGAAGGGGTGGGTGGCTCAGTGGTAGTCTCTGCCTGTGAATTCAAAGGTCCCAAGTTCGAATCCCACCGTTGGCCGGGATTTTTTTTTATTTAATTCAATTAAAATTAATTCTGATACCTTGGTATGATTCCCTACTCGATCATTCACTGTTGGGTTCTAATTAACAGTGCTGTTCCTAAAGTGGCGCTGGGAAACATTAACAAAGCCTACAAAGAACACGAGGCTAATGGCCTTGGTAATCGATGCCGATGACACAAATTAAAAAAAAAGTGGATATGACGGCCATATCGCACAAAAACGAGTTGTACAGTATATTTCTTCTTCGACCTACTAACGAAAATTTACAAATAAAAAAAATATTTTAGGTTATTAGGACACAATAATTAATTTTAAAATAATTTACGACTTTAAATAATTTTTAAAATAAAATAAACAAAAAAAAAGTAAAAAGTTTATTTAATTTTTCCCCATCCGAGAATCGAACTCCAGTCTCCTGTTCGGAATGCAAGAACGCTAAGTACAGGACCAGCTATCCTTTTATTTTTGTTGCTTTAATACTCGTAATTAAATTGAAACATTATTTATCGATTCTACATAAGAATAACCCATTTTAATATATGTTTAATCTCAATAACTAAAAAATATAGTGACAATTAGTTTGACAGAATTATCACAAAATTTGAAAAATAATGGCAGTCGGTTAATCTAAATATGAACGGTGATTTGTGGATTTAATTTTTTTGCTGTATTCTCACTACTAGAATGGATACGAAATATTCGTTCAGTTGAAGGCAATAGCATACTTTTTCGTTTTGTAACCCAAGCTAATATCCATGTGGGTGTAAAAAAATATTTTAAATCCGGTGTCATTTAATAACATATGTCACTATGATAAAATTAAAAATCGCAGTAAGATAGATAAAAAAACGTCACATCACCCACATTGACAAATAGGAGAGAACACAAATGGAATAGTGGAAATTTTAAAAGTGAATAAATTCATTAAGATTTTTTTTTTAATTTTTAAACTTCCAAAAACATATACTTCCTTATAAATTAAAAATTTTAGTAATATGTGAATTCACTATAAACTGTAATTTTATTCAAACTGCTTGAAGCAATGGAAAGAACTTATCTACATTTCATTTGTTTATCTAAGTAGATTAGAGATCCAGTTTCACACAAAATTACATTAATTTTTATTCTTATACTCTATGACATAAATAGTAGCCTATTTTTCAAGAACCCTTGTGTTAAAGCAACTGAGCTCTTAAATATTTTGTCTTACGAATAGTTGCTGGGTGCTACATTAATTAAGAACAGTCCGTCAAAAAAATAGTTTTTATACCTTATGACGTAAATTTCTTTGTTAATTTCAAATTTGTTTTACGAACAGAAAGTTCCTAAATATTTTGTATTACCACACTGTTTTAGAATAAGTGTCCATGTCTGCACAAAATCAGATGATTTTTGTTGTTATACAAACTAACATAATTTTTGACCCTTTTTAAAATTTGACAATTTTTAGAGGCCAAGTGTCCCCGGTTTAAGATGAGAGAAAAACATATTTTAATGGTGTTATCTCATTGTATACATTGTATACCTCACGAGATAAGTTGTGAGGCAGCAGCTCCAGGTCCATTAGTACAATTACAATTACAATTACAATTCTGCACAGTTCTTATTCAGACAAAATATTCAACCTATTACACAGAAACATCCGAAAATAATTTATAGATATCACCTTCATAATTTAAATCCGATATGCTAAATAACGCTTTACCTTACATCTAAGAAAACCCTTTACTGCATTTCCCCGTATTTGTCAAACAACGCATTTCCTAATTTACATATCAGTTCCTTTGTGCTGAGAATATTAAATAGATTGGGTGAATGCATGAAAGGAAGCGAATCCAGTGGCAAAGCTGCTGACAATGCTAAGAGCATTGAAATTCGAAATTTAAGATACCGTGCAGATCGTAAAAAAAACACTTTTTGTTACATGAAAATGTACTCGAATTTTTTTATTTTAACAGTTGAAAACTACTCTGAGAAGAAATAAGTTTAAAAGTCGTCGTCATGTAGTTATCTGCAATTTTACCTTTTTCTCTTTTTTACACAAGTTGTTCAGTGACATGTAGGTGTATCAAAAGCACTCATTATTAATGGGTCTAGCACATCACATAACCTAGATGGAGGTTGTTTTGGATTTGGCATTAAATTTTATTTGGCAAAACTTAACGCTCTGTATAAAAATTTTATATTTGACTAATAGATTTTCTTCACTATAGGAAATAATGCTAAAAAACCAGAAGTCAAATCCAGCTCTGGCTCATTACATAATTCATTTTTATTGACTCACTGGTAAAGCCAAAGAATTGAATGTAGTGAGATTCTCATCGTAGCACTCTTATATGTAGAAAACAACCTAGACAAGATCAAAAATATAATAGGCTGTGGGCCAGCGGTCACTTAGACTAACGTGTCGAGCAAAAGGCTGAAAATTTGTAGATTTATAAATTAATACCAGTTAAATAAGATAGTGATAATCTGGCAGAGATACTGTAGTTGCGAGATCTACATTTAAATTTTTGAAAATGTCAGGAATGTTGTTAAAATTAACTTGCTTTTACAAAGCTAAAACTTTCAGAAAATATGTTTTTAAATATTTTGCCAACAGAATTGCAACTGCCAGACCATTATGGCAGTTGCTAGTGCATACCAGACGAGTATATAGAGTGGGTCATTTAAAAGTTACACCCCTCTTATTTTCGTTATTAATTATTGGGATATCTTAATGAATTTTGTTTTATTTTTTTTTTAATTTAGAGTAAGAACATTATTATAACTGATTCCATTATTTAGTGACGTCGTGAAGTACTTCCGGTTTTTTTCGTAAATTACAGTTATTCGCAAGGTATTTTATAAAAAAAAATTCAAATTTTTTATCGAAAATTCTAATTTAGTAAACATTTTTGGATAAGAATGTTTGATTAAAAATGTTCTTGAAGCTGTCAAAATGGCAGTCATATTGGATAATATTATTTCTAAATGTGCCAATAATAACTCGTTTAAGGAAGAATTAAGTGAGTCCATTACCATTGGAAACTCTTTGTAAACCTGAGTGTTAAATTTAAGACTAACCCAAATTACATCTGTGACGTATCTTAACATTTTTTATTCACAAACTTCTTAAAAATTCCACCTTTCATATTAATAATTATTTTAGATATGGAATTGATTTTTTTCATTTATTTGGAAGCTCTGAACAAGAACTTTTTTGTAACGGATTTAATTATTTTTTAACGTCATAGCTTACTTTCGTTTTTTCTATGGAAATAAGAGTAAATTTTTAAATAAAAATAATAATTTTTTTAAAATTAAAATTTATTAAACATTTGTGGATGAGAATCTTTTATTAAAAATATTCTGTCAGATGTCAAAATGTTACTGTTACATGTTTCTAATAACTCGTTTCGGAATAAAATGGAAATCAATAAATTTAGAAACTCATTGTAAGCCTAATGGGGGCCCTACACACTCCGATAAAGGACAGTTTTGATCTAAAGCCAAGATTGAATCAGCTTATTTTATCCTTCACGTTCACATTAGCCAAAAAAAAAATTCGCCAGTCTTTCGATGATAACGAAGAAGAAAAGTTCATAGGTGCGGTGTAGGGAGATTTATTAAAAAGTAGGTAATAACTATAGTAGCAGTTTTAGTTATAAGTACTGTAACGGTTGGAACCGTTATTTCGTTATTTCGACACAACCACCTATTACTCAAATATCATTTGTCGACTTGTGAGATTTATTTTTGACTTGGTAGACAGCTACAAACAACTTGATTTTATTTTTAATTTATTTTGGTCATCCTAAGTATTAGATGATTTTTAATATTCTTAAAATCCGTCTGATTTTATAAGCATGGCTATATCTAGACGGTTTTTGATTCATCTCTAGACGTGATTTGGATTTATCTCTAGACGTTTTTTTGGATTCATCTCTAAACGTTTTTTTGGTTTAATCTCTAGAAGGTTTTGGTTCCATCTCAAGAAGGTCTTGGTTCAATCTCTAGAAGGTTTTAATCTCATCTCTAGACAGTTTATGTTCGAATACTCAAGATCATTCATAGTGCAGAATTATGCAGAATTACGAATAAGGATCCCGAATCCCTTGTGGAAGTTGCCTGAAGATATTCCATGATAAAGATTTACATTCCGTATATTACCTAACTTACCAAAAGATAAGTGCTTAATCAATAAATCGTTTTAAATTTGAATTTAGTAAAACTTAGGTGAATTAGAATTTGATAGCTACCTTATATAAAGCATGGTTTAAATATTATTTGTTAGTGGTTAGTGATTTTCTATATTTTTATCACTAATCTAAAGCCAAGTGTAGTAAGCTTTAAATATAGTGGTACCCAACTTCTTTTTCAAAGTTATTCGAGTTATTTAATAACCTAACCCACGCTTTATCAATTAAGCTCAAACACATTAAACAAGTAGATTTTAAGTTACAGTACACATACAATAATCCAAATAATTAGAATAAAGAAGAGGTTCTTTAAAGAAACTATTCGAATCATTTATTTAAATAATTGACAGTTTTCCAAATATAAATATATTTCAGAATAAAAGAAAGAATATTTAATGTGAAGAAGGAACTGATAGAATATCGGTTAAAGATCCTTAAACTAAAGGATGCATTTGGAAATGTTAAATTAAAATTAAGGAATTCATACCTACAACACCAAGGTTCAAACAAAGCAAAGAAAAATTGAAAAATCTGAAAGAAAAATGAGTCCAAGCCTGGATTTGTTAATTTACTTCTTGGTACGTTTAC